>JAIUZE010009392.1:0-24468 GCA_022085475.1 Heliosperma pusillum | reverse complement strand
CTAAAATCACATAAAGTTGTCTTGAAGTTTCATAAATTCAAATTTATATAGTCGAAATCACATTTTAGTTTGAAGTTTCATAAATAACGGTTGAAGTTACACTCATAATGACTGAAATTACACTTATAAAAAGTCTAAAATGACATAAACTTGTCTTGAAGTTTCATAAATTCAAATTTATATAGTCGAAATCACACTTTAGTTTGAAGTTACACAAAAAGGGGCTGAAGTGACACTCACAAATCTCAGAAATTCAAAAGTGCTCAAAAGTGATTAACTAAAGGCTAGAGAGAGAAAGTTAATTAATTAGTGCATAGTTAATTGATTAGTGTTAAGTGTGTTTTTGTCTCTACAATCTCATCCATCCATCTCCCTCATCCAATGGCTAAGATGAGGACTCATGGACTCACAAAAAATGGTGGACTCATAAGAACCTATCTCTCTCTCTCTCTCTCTCTCTCTCTCTATATATATATATATATATATATATATATATATATATATATATATATAGAGCAAAGATCAATTGAGTCCACCCCATTCCCTAGAGTCCTTGAGTCCTCTTTAGAGCCATTGGATATGGGGAGATGGAAGGCTGAGATTGATAGTCCTAAAGGGTGATTAATATCACTCCCTCTCTACTTTCACTAATTAATCATTAATTCCACTAATTTCCCTCTCATTTAATATATAAACTTTTCCTCACAATTACTTCTCTCTCATCTCACATAATTTCATCCCCTTCATCTCTCTAAAACCCAAATAAATCAAACCCCAAATAAATCAAACCCCAAATAAATCACTCATACTCCATTACTCATACAACACCACCCAACCATCACCAACACCCACCACTACCAACCTTCCATCGACAATAACAATCACCGCCACCAACCGTCCCACCAACACCGTGCTCCAGACACAACCCCACGACCACCGTCCTCCACCGTCACTATAAAAAAAAGTAGATCTGAAAAAAAATGTAAATTTGATAAAAACCACCACAACTTCCACCAACACGACTACTACCCTTCTCGGCCGCCTCCTCCACTGCCCACTGTCGCCTCTCCTCTCTCCTCCGACGCCTCTCCTTTCCTCCTCCTTCTCAGCCGCCTCTCCTCTCTCCTCCGACGCCCCTCCTTTCCTCCTCCTTCTCAGCCGCCATCTCCTCCACCCACACCGTTGTTGGTTGTCGTGGTCAGAGGAGGGGGCTGGTAAGCGCGGGGTTGGGTGGGGCTGGTTGTTTAGGGTGGGTGGTTGAAGGCGGAGGTGGGTTGTCGTGGTTGTTGTTGTGTCTTTTTTTTTTTTTTTCCTTTTCTCAGATCTAGTCATTTAAGTTCTATGTATATATTTTTTTTCTTTTTCATTCTTGTTTTCATTTTTGTTTTTGGATTTTTGTCCAAATCTGAAAAAGGGTGTAGTTGTTGGTGTTGATGACGATGCACCGATTATAATTACACATATTGTTTATTAAAATAACACGAATTCTCTGTTAAAGTAACGCATCTTATTTATTAAAGTAACATATATATATTTTTTTTATTTTAGTAACACAAATAACCTTATTTTTGGGGATGTGTTTTTTTTTTTAGTTTTCAGATCTAGTTGTTTTTTTTATATATATATTTTTTCAAATTTGAAAAAGGTGTTAAATGTCAATTATTTTTATTAAAGTAACACAAATTCTCTATTAAAGTAACACAAATTCTCTATTAAAGTTACACACTTTATTTGTTAAAGTCACATATATCGTCTGTTAAAGTAACATTCATTATTAATTAAAGTAACACAAAATGACCTTAAAGGTTACACTTGTGGCTTTCAGATTTGTTTTTTGTTTTAATATTTATATATATATTTTTTAGAAATGTTTTTCCATTATTGTTTCCCAATCTGAATTAAGGGTGTAGTTGTTGTTGACAATGACTCTATTAAAGTTACACCTTGTATTTATTAAAGTCACATATACCGTCTATTAAAGTTACACATTTTATTTATTAAAGTCACATATATCTTATATTAAAGTAACACACATTATTTATTAAAGTAACACAAAATGACCTTAAAAGTTACACTTGTTGATGTCAGATCTGTTTCTTTTTTTAGTTTTTACTCTTGTTTTCAAATTTTTTTTCTAGATCTACCTTGCTTTTTACATAGTTTTTACTACATTTACATTCATAGAGGATTACAGTTACACTCATTGAGGACTACAGTTACACTCATAGAGGACTACAGTTACACTCATAGAGGACTACAGTTACACTCATAGAGGACTAAAGTAACACTCATAAATTTGTAGTAAACTACGTAGATTCAACATGTAATAAAATTCAAAAAATTCCACTCAAAATGACCTAAAATTACTAAAGTTAAACTCGTAAAATATTAGAGTTACATTCGTAAATCATCAAAGTTACACTTGTAAAATGTTAAAATTATATAAATTCAAATTTTTATGTACAAAACCGTCTTAAAAAAAATTAAAGTTACACTCCTAAAATGTTAGAATTATACTCGTAAAATGTAAAAAATTATATACATTTAAATTTATAAGTAATAAACCGTCTTAAAAAAATATTAAAGTTACACTCGAAAATCATCCAAGTTACACTCGTAAAATGTCAAAATTATATAAATTCAAATTTTCATACAAAACCGTCTAAAAACTATTAAAGTTACACTCGAAAATCAGCAAAGTTACACTCGTAGAATGTTAAAAGTATATATATTCAAATTATTATATCAAAACCGTCTTTAAAATTTAAAGTTACGCTCGAAAATATTAGAGTTACACTCGAAAAGTATTAAAGTTACACTCGTAAAGTATTAAAGTTACACTCGTAAGGTGTTAAAATTGTTTAAATTCAAATTTTTGTATACAAACCGCCTTAAAAACTTAAAGTTACACTCTAAAACATTAGAGTTACACTCGCAAGCATCAAAGTTACACTCATAAATCTCAGCAGCTAAAAAGTGCTCAAAACTGCTTAAAAGTGTTTAAAAAGTGATTAACTCAAAGCTAGAGAGAGAAAGTTAATTAATTAGTGCATATGTAATTAATTAGTGATAAGTGTATTTTCTAATCTCCCAAATCTCAGCCATCCATCTCCCTCATCCAATGGCTAGGATGAGGACTCAAGGACTCTAAGAAAATGGTGGACTCAATTGAACTAAGCTCTATATATATATATATATATATATATATAATTCTTCTATTTATTTGACTTTTAATTTTAAATTAAAACCGTATATATTTTGAAAGATTGGTCGACATTATAAAATATTAGATTCTTTACTCTATGTCATTTTCTTGGTCTTTGTGCCAAAGCGAATACATAAGAAATTACCGAGACGAAGTGCGTTACATACTGAGTAGATTATATAATGAGCTAAAAATAGGCCTGACAAACATATCGTGTCGTATCGGATTCGTGTTCGTGACATATGTTAAACGGGCCATGAACCCACAATCGAAATCCGACCCTATTAAATCTCATGTCGTGTTCGTGTCGACCCACTTACATAAATGAGTCATCAAGCATCAACTCTACCCGTTAATTTTGTGTCGAGTTCGTGTCGTGACTCGTGTCATGTCAATATTTGGAAAGTGTAATTATATGTATTTTTCTACGGATCAATAAAAATTAGGATTATTTTAGTAAATGGGTCATTCGTATAGGGTTTGTGTTTTGATAGCTCAACCCAAACTCGACCTAGTTAAATTTCGAGTCGTGTTCGTGTTGACCTACTTACATCAATAGCTCATTAAACCTCAAGTCAAACCTATTAGTTTAATGTTGGGTTCGTATTTAATTATTTTCATGTCGTTTGGTTATTTGTCGGCTCTGGCTAAAACAAATTCACACCCCATAAGTAACCATTTTATGAGTTGCGTAAATTTGGCTCATTTTGTAAGTGACTGTGACCTACTCCATCTCATAAGCTAACTAAAAATACTCAATTATCTCAAATCTCAGCCGTTATTTCCTCTAACTCACTTCGTCTATTTTCCTTCTCGCTCTTAATTTCCTCAAATTCTCCATTAATTTCGACACATTTTTTTTATCAATCGCCCATCTCCCTTTCTCATTTGCAAAAAAAAAAAGAAGAAAAGAAATCATAAATCACAGTCCTTGATTTTAATATTTTGAGATCCCGTTCTTTATAGGTATTGTTATGGTCTTGTGGAAGACTATATCAAAGGAAAGAAGCAACTTTGTATTGATGGAGTCTAGTTCAAAAGTTTAAGATATGATATTTACATGTTTAAATTTTTCTCAAACAAAATAGAACTTTTAGTCAAAGTTATTTTCATGAGCAAATTTCATTGTTTTTTTTTTTAATATAAACCCACTTTAAAAATCTAAATTTTGTAAGAGTTAAACCTAATATTCTAAGTAAATTATTGTTTGTTGTAAGCAAATTTCTGAATAACAGATACTCGTATATTAATATAAATGGAGTATTATCTTAAATTTTTTTGTTTTAGTTTAATAGAAGTATATATATTGTGTTAAATTTGTACATTGTATTTTGTTTTTAATTTTTTTATTTTTGTTCATTTTTATAATGCAATTATCAAGTTAACAATAAAGAGTGTTAATAATTAAATCAATTTTATGGGAAGGACTAAGGAGTGTGCTTTAATTGAACTTATTGAACAATGATGTAAATATGTAGTCGGTATTTATAATTGTAACTAGTTTACCCCGTGCAATTTTGCACGAATTTGTTTTTCGAACATTGTTTTTATCATATATTTAAATAAATAAATAATAATGTTAACTTTTGGAATTCACATGCGCAAACATAGAATACTCAATATAAGTCACGGTGTTTATGGATCAATAGCTCAAGGTTATTTTACTCAGTTTTTTTTAATGCTTTGTGCTACATGTAGATCACCATAGTAAATATGACTTCACTGACTCATTTATATGAATTATATCAATTGGTTTTGAATTAATTAAGTGAGCCCAAAGCAAAAATATTAAAGACCAAACAAGTTGTTAATGTGGGTGCACCAAGAGTAGCCACATTCTCGTCGAGGGGTCCGAATAGGATCACTCCTGATATATTGAAGGTGAGTCAATTGATCTAATCCCAACATTTTTTCAGAGCTGAAAGTTGTTAATGAAACTTGCTAATAATATTGTGAACGGTTGTACATAGCCGGACGTGACAGCACCGGGGGTAGACATTCTGGCAGCTTGGCCGAGTAATCTATCGCCTACTGAAACAAGAGTCGATCATCGGGTAGCCAACTTCAACATATTGTCTGGAACTTCAATGTCATGTCCGCATGTCAGCGGTGTTGCAGCTTATGTCAAAGAGTTCAACCCATCATTTTCCCCTGCTGCTATCAAGTCAGCTATCATGACAACAGGTTTGATTTGTTCTATAACTTCTATTGCTTGCGGAGTACTCGCTCTTAGTTATAATTCAAAGGCCTACGACGAACCTTGCCCTCAAAGCTGGCTGATCTTTTGCATAATTGTTTACGCCTCAAAGCTGGCTGATCTTTTGCATAATTGTTTAGGCCCTATGTACACTCTTCCCTTAATAATCACATTTTCAGACCGAACTACTTATTTTTCGTCTATTTTTAAGGTACAATCAACCACTCTACAGTAAGCATGTTCTTAGTTAATTGTTTTCGATCTCTAACATATATATGAAATTTACTTATGTAGCCACGCCCATGAGTCGACAAAGAAACGAAGAGAGGGAATTTGCATACGGTAGTGGGCAAATTAATCCTCAGAAGGCAATTACTCCAGGGCTGATCTATGATTAGGGGTGATAATGAGACGAGACAGCTCGCGAGCAACTCGAGATCGGCTCGGTCAAAGCTCGGTCAAAGCTCGGCTCGTGCGGGCTCGGCTCGGGCTCGAACTCGGCTCGAGAGCTTAACGAGTCAAGCCGAGCAAACACTGGCTCGGCTCGAAAAGCTCGCGAGCAGCTCGAATATGTGTAATTATATAAGATATTGCTCTTATTTTATAAAAATATTTTATCACGGTTATACCTCTGTATTACATATATCAAATGTCTCATTTTTTTGCCAAATATTTTTACATATAAACTTTGCGCATTGTTATTGAAAGTATCGGAAGAAGAAAAAAAAATCAGAAAATCAACAAATATATAGGCTCGATTTGAGCTCGAGTTTGGCTCGAGCTCGCGTTAAAGCTTGCAAGCTTTTTAACGAGCACATTTTTTTCAAGCTCGGGTAAGCTCGAGATCGGCTCGAGCTCGAGTTTTAGTTTTCGAGCACAAGCCGAGCAAGGCCAAGCTCGAGCTCGGCTCGGCTCGTTAGCACCCCTATCTATGATACTACGGAATTAAGTTACGTAAGATTTCTTTGTGCCCATGGTTACCCGACTGAAACAATTAGGAAGATGACCAAGGATAAGGGAAGGAGGTGTCCGAAGAATTCAACTAGATTGGACTTGAATTATCCCTCGATTACATTGGCAGGTGAGTCGACGTCAATGTCTGGAACCTTCCATAGGACATTGACCAGTGTCGAATATTAGAATATAACTATAATATATGGGCCTCAACCATCACCTTAAGGTTTTGGTTAAGATGGTTCATCTATCATGGTATCAGAGCCAGAGTGACCGAAGGTCACGTGTTCAAACCCTGGCAGCCCCAAAATCTCACAACCTCACCAAGTGGAAAAACCCGCACATGGTATGGGGGGCCTGTGCACTAACCATCCACTCTTCAAGCCCAATGGGCATTCGAGTGAGGGGGCATATTAGAATATAACTATAATATATGGGCCTCAACCATCACCTTAAACTTTTGGTTAAGATGGTTCATCTATCATCGAAACTCATCCGTCCACCTACCAAGTCAATGTTATAGCACCTCCGTCCCTGACGATTCTAGTTAAACCCGGACAGAAGCTATCTTTCACCGTCGAAGTGACAGTCAATCTTGACAACGCTACCATGCTTTCAGGCTCCATCATGTGGTCACTTACAGGCTCTACCAGTAAAACTGTCAAGACATTATAAAAAAATGTTTATAGGAAAACATTGCGTCATTAATTCATTATAACTTTTATCATATTGATTATTGTAAAGTTATGGACTTATGGTTGGTATGTAGTTATTTTATTACCATGGCTACATACTTACATTGTAGCATTTTATAATGAAATCTCTCAGGTCCGTATTTTATTCGATCAATTCCTTACGTTTCCTTTTCGCACAAATATGAAAAATTGTCTTATTCAATAATTTTGTCAACTTCCAAAAGAATTAGTATTTGGTACTAATATTAAAATCTCCCCTTAATATAAAAGCTGAGTTTTTTCCAGCTTTCCTATTGGCTGGAAAAAACTCACTTTTCCCACATTTTTCAAGGCAAGTGGGACCCATACGTTTTCAATAACATTTATTTACTCTCTCTCACACTCATACTAACTATCTTACTTTCATTAGAACATATATAATATAAGTATATAATATGACTTATATAATAATAATAATTAAGTCCGTCAATTTAATATATATACTAAACAAAAAAAAAGACGGTAACATAATATAAAATAAATGTTAAGTATTCAGTAATTTGAATAAATACAATTTACTTCCAATAAAACAAAAAAAATAACATGGAAAAATAAAGTAATTTGATCATAAATTTATAATAGGCAATTATTTATTTAAAATAAAAAATTATCATAAGAATTAGTAAAATAAAAAGACTGAATGAAAAATAGAAATAAAATTTCTCATACTAAAAATATGAATATAAGAAACGTAAAAAAAATTTAAAAAAAGAAGAAAAAAATGCTTAAAAGATAGAAATCGATCAAAAATAAAAATATGTGTAGAAAAAAATTCATGGATAGCTATCAACATTAATAAAAATAAATATAATATCACCAAACATCAAAATTAGATGGGGTACTTAAACTTTGTCCTACTCCGTATAAGTGTATAACCCATTAAAATCGTTCGAAAAGAATGAACTGAAATTGATAGTTTAAGTTGAACCAAGTTGGACTAAGGGAGTACAAAAAGAGTCGGTTGTGGGCATGTGGCGGATAGTAACCGTGTGGCGGATAGTCATTTTTGGCAATTTTTGTTGGGCTAAGTGAATTGAACAAACTCATACAGAGTATTTAACTGTATGATAAGTCGTATAACATTATATTACATTACTACCATCACAAATTCTTAGTGAAAAAGGAACTATCCGTCTTAACCTTAAGGCGGGTCAAATAACGTCATTTGCATATATAATAACGTAATATTTGCAAGCTATTTGAGCCGTTTTAACTTAAGACGGATATATCCATAATAAGAGAGACTTATTGACCTACACCTAACATAGCCTATGAATATGATACTTCTTTATTTAACAATTCCAATTTGTATGAGATTGATTCTACCAATTTTATATGAGTAATGTTTATATTAAAATTTTAAAGGTATACCTATTTAATTTTTATTTTAGCATAAAGAACAATGTGAGAGAAGGGACCATTTCTTGATATTATTATTAGGTGATAAGAAGAGAATGATTTATGTTGATGATCAAATTACTTATAACAAACTTTCTTACTATAATAAGATAAACAAACAAATAAAACATCCTAAAGTGAAATTAGTAAACAAATAGCCGAGACAAATGAAAAATTTATTTACTTTTTAATTTTTTTTTATTAAGTTATATTTAATTGAAAGTAAACAAACATATGGAATGGATGAATTAAATTTTAGGATATACGGCCTATATTTTTATTCAAATTAGGTCATCCTAACTACGCCTTTACATGATCATCATGTTCATAGGGTTTGTATATACCCTTAACAAAATATGTAGATATTATAGAGTAACATATGCCTATGTAATCACAGTAACATCTTGAAAACCGTGTAAAGGCAAATGGGAAGAAAAACTGTGATGGGAGGGAATAATATAATAATGACTTAAAAAATATAAAAGATGAAAGATTCTAAATTATGAAGTATAAAATTGAAAACGGGTCAAATATAGAACAATTCTCATGAGTTAACATTGCTCCCTTTATATTTTGTATAGAATCACAAAATCATTAAAGTATTTTACTAAGAGTAAGAAATTGTTCGCATTTGTTGAAAATGAGCAATTTTAACTCATGATTAATCAAAAGTCAAAACATAATCACTATTTTTAATCATTACTTTTTATAAAAGTCAAATATCTTAAATACTACTTAAATCCGAATTTACTCATTATTTTTTACATGTTTTTTTAATAACAAAATTGTTATAAATAAATATAAAATAAGAGTAATATAGATAGAGAAAGTGAATAAAGTGAAGATAGGTTATAATTATAAAAATAATATTTATCATAATTTGTAACAAAATTTGAAAAAACAAATCCGTACAATTTGATCATTTATTAAATTCTTATTGATCCTTGATTTTTAAGGCTTAAATTTTTTTTATTTAAATAAAACCCCCATATTCTTCATACATATTTAATTACTCTGTCTTACTTTCACTAATTAATTACTCTATTTTCTACTTTTTTTAACTATTCAAAATACATAAAATTAAAATCCCATATATGAAAGTGATGCTAAAATATTAAAAATAAATAAGGAACATGTAAAAGTAGATTGAAAAATTATAAATATTTACCCCATCTGTAAATAAAAACAAGTTTCAAGTCTTAAAATTACAAAAAATTAATAGAAAGCTTTTGCAATCTTAAGACGCCAAAAAATTAAAAATGCATATATAAACCGAAAAAATTAATGAAGGACAAAAATCGAAGTAATAAAAATCAGATGTGTTTGTTGAAATTAGTACAACAAACTAAACTGATTAATACAAAATATAGACTATAGAAAATACAAGTAACTACGCTTTTAGGCTTTTAGTTGAATAACATTATTTGGATTGTACTCCGTATTTCTAACATGAAACAAGGGGACCGACCTAATACACAAACTAATAAAAATATTATAATGAAATTTAAATGTAAATGGTCACCCATATATATGTAATCTTTATAAATGGGTATTTTTTTATGTGAGTCAACGCCAATTACTTCCACGTTTAGCATACTTAATACACATTTTTTATTTTTAAACTATTTAGTTCACGTCTCTAATAATAGCGCATTCAATTATGATAATACGACTCGTGCATAAAATCGTGCATTTTATGCACGAGTTTAAAACTAGTTTGGGTAAAAGAACAGTTTTAGTAATTCTATTGGTGCATAACCTCTAAACACACGACATATTACAACAACCAAATAATCCTTCAACTCTAATTGGTCCAAAAAACTATCCTCGTAATCTTATTGGTCCACGTCATAACAACTTATGACACATCATCGCTTTAACTAACTTCTCTCCTAAAATCTCTCCAATATACGAAGTGTATATATAAACGCCAAATTCAAAAGCTTGGCAAAAAGCACCAACACTTGAGAAACATAATATTAACGTACGAAAAAACTAAGTATATACAAGAAGGAAGCGTCACAAATAATAGTTTTCGACGATAATGGCCGGAGCGTGGTGTTTGCGCGCTTCATCTCTTGTTTTCGGAATTATTCTATGTGGTGAGATTTCTTTATTATCTTAAATATGATTAAATTTCAATTGTTATGTTGATTATACAAGTATAGTATTTATTTTGTTAAAGTTATGAATTTTTTTTTTCATATTACCCCTTTCATTATGTTCATCCCCATGTACAATTGTATGTACCTCAGATTTAAAAACGATGAAATTGTACAATTGTACGAACCATCGACTTAATTGTCACGTTGCCAATTGGTTTGGAAATAGATATGTATAAATTGGACTCTCTCGTCTTATTATGGATTTGTAACATAATTGGTTATATTTAAGTATGCAAAGTAGAGGTACATAACTAACACAAGCTGTAATTTATGTTACTCGACTTACTCCGACCTAACATGGATGTGGATATGAATTTCGTACCTGACACAAGTTAATCGGACAACTTGTAAGTCGTACCCAAGCCAGAATAATATGGCGATAATTAATACGGAGTAATATGCAATGCAAATATGCACAAGGTTACTAGGAGTAATTTTTTTTTTTTTGAATTTCTGAATTATCAGGAAGTCTATTCGCCTTTACAATTGCAAAAGATGAAGCTCCAAAATTAGGAACAGTCATAGGAATCGATCTTGGTACGACCTACTCGTGTGTGGGTGTGTACAAAGACGGGAAAGTAGAAATCATAGCGAATGATCAGGGTAATCGTATTACCCCATCTTGGGTCGGGTTCACTGACAACGAAAGGTTGATTGGTGAGGCTGCCAAAAACCAGGCAGCTGCAAACGCGGAAAGGACTATCTTCGATGTTAAGCGTCTCATAGGAAGGATGTTCGAGGATAAGGAAGTTCAGAGAGACATGAAGCTTGTACCTTACAAGATAGTAAACAAGGACGGAAAGCCGTATATCCAAGTCAAGATTCAGGATGGTGAATCCAAGGTTTTTAGTCCAGAGGAGGTCAGCGCGATGATCCTTACTAGAATGAAGGAGACTGCTGAAGTTTTCCTTGGGAAGAAAATTACTGATGCTGTTATCACTGTTCCTGGTAAGTTACTGTAACGATTTCCTGTTATTAATCGCTTGCTGTCAGTACGAAATTGATGCTTACAGTGGCCTGTTATATGAATGTGCAGCGTATTTTAATGATGCTCAGAGGCAAGCTACTAAGGATGCAGGAGTCATCGCGGGATTGAATGTCGCTAGGATCATTAATGAGCCAACTGCGGCTGCCATTGCTTACGGTTTGGACAAGAAGGATGGTGAGAAAAACATCCTTGTGTTTGACCTTGGTGGTGGTACCTTCGATGTTAGTATCTTAACCATCGACAATGGTGTTTTTGAGGTTCTTGCTACCAATGGTGACACTCACTTGGGAGGTAAATAATCACTACCGTTTATATTGAATTTTTTTTTGTGGTCTATAGGAGCCACAAGAGCGATTTTTGATGATGACGGGTTTTTAACCTAGGTCATGCGTACCAGCTCTCATGACTTTACCAGCTAAGCTAGTTGCCATCTGCATCGTTTATATAGAGTAATAGCGATTTTGCTTTGTATGTGTAGGTGAGGATTTTGACCAGAGACTTATGGAATACTTCATCAAGTTGATTAATAAGAAGCACAACAAGGACATAAGCAAGGACAACAGGGCTCTGGGAAAACTGAGGCGAGAGTGTGAGAGAGCCAAGAGGGCATTGAGTAGCCAGCACCAAGTACGAGTGGAGATTGAGTCTCTCTTTGATGGGGTTGACTTCTCCGAGCCACTCACTAGGGCTCGTTTTGAGGAGTTGAATAACGACTTGTTTAGGAAGACCATGGGACCCGTCAAGAAGGCCATGGATGATGCTGGCTTGCAAAAAAACCAGATTGACGAGATTGTTCTCGTTGGCGGAAGTACTCGGATTCCCAAGGTCCAACAACTCTTGAAGGAGTACTTCAACGGAAAGGAGCCGAACAAGGGAGTTAATCCTGATGAGGCCGTTGCTTTTGGTGCAGCTGTCCAGGGTGGCATTTTGAGTGGAGAGGGTGGTCCAGAAACCGATTGTAAGTTCCTTTTGTATTCTTTTAGGTTTGAACATTTGCAGCAAATGTGTTGATTTTTCGAGCATCTGACTAATTAGTGTTTCGTTTGTCTTACAGCAATCCTTCTCTTGGATGTTGCTCCTCTTACCCTCGGAATTGAAACTGTTGGTGGAGTCATGACCAAGTTGATTCCGAGGAACACTGTGATCCCGACAAAGAAGTCTCAGGTGTTCAGTACATACCAGGACCAGCAGACCGCTGTCAGCATTCAGGTTTCTATATATGCTCCTGTATATTTTTTATATGTACAAAACTTCGGTTTTGTTATATCTGTAACAATATCTATATGAGATACGACCTCTCATGAGACTAACTGTTGGAATGTTATACGACAGGTGTTTGAAGGTGAAAGGAGTCTCACCAAGGATTGCAGACTTCTCGGGTCGTTTGAGCTTACAGGAATCACACCAGCTCCAAGGTTTGTTCATATTCCGTATAGACTGTCTCAGTTGCGCTAAAACATCTGTTTGAAGTCTTATAACAAATTATATTGTTTTTGCAAACAGGGGAACCCCTCAGATCGAAGTGACCTTTGAGGTTGATGCTAACGGTATCCTTAATGTCAAGGCAGAAGACAAAGCCTCGGGAAAATCAGAGAAAATCACCATCACCAACGACAAGGGTCGTCTTAGCCAGGAAGAGATAGATAGAATGGTCCATGAGGCTGAGGAATTTGCCGATGAAGATAAGAAGGTGAAAGAGAGAATTGATTCTAGGAACAGCCTCGAGAGTTACATCTACAACATGAAGAACCAAGTGAATGACAAAGACAAGTTGGCTGACAAACTCGAGTCTGATGAGAAGGAGAAGATCGAGACTGCAGTCAACGAGGCACTTGAATGGTTGGACGACAACCAGAGTGTTGAGAAAGAGGACTACGATGAGAAACTCAAGGAAGTCGAGGCTGTCTGCAACCCGATCATAACTGCTGTCTACCAGAGGTCTGGTGGACCATCTGCTGGTAGCGAAGATGCAGATGAGTCCGAGGACGGACACGATGAACTCTAGATGATGACTTGATTCAGGGTGTGTTAGTTTAGACTGTTTATAAAGAATTCTTCTCTTCCGATAGGTTTTATTTTGCCAAACAATATGATGCACATTAGAGTATGACCGGGAATTTTTGAGACACTGTATGTATAGGATCTATCTATATATAATAATTAAAACACAAACTAAACACTTATCTAATTGCCACATCAACAAATCAAGCCTATTTAGACATGTCATTACCATTTGTTATTTAAAAAAAAGGAAAAAGTTAATTATATTTGTAACATTAAATACAAATTAAAGCATAATAAACATTAAATTTGGATTTTAGTTTTAAGGTATATTATACAACATCAAAATAAAAATTAAATTAAATTTTTAGGGTTTTATTGTCAAAATTATACATACGACAAATAAAAATCATATTACTTTGTTTGAAAACACTATCCTCTCTTTTGTTGTATACCTCCTTAATTTTAATAAATCGGATGCATAAGGAGAATTTAAAAATGAATGTCTTAACATAACTTTTCATATAACAACTAAATATTATAATAGCGTAAGAAAATTAATATCTCCTTTATATAAAAGGAGAAACATTTCTTGGCTTCCTATTGGTTAATATTTTTTAAGATTTCATCAAATGTTAAATTAGGTAGGACCCCCCACTTCTCTTACTACTTAATTAATTACCCTCTCTCTTATTTTTTATCAAATAATTATCCTATCTCAGACTTTCATCATCTTAAAATAAAAATTACAAATTATCCCAAAAAAACAAAAAATAAATAAAAATTGTAATGACCCATACGATTTTTAAAAACAATTTTAAAATTTTGAAAGTTGTGCGCATGTGTCCAAATGAAAAAGTATACAATAGCAATAATAGGTAAAAAGATTAACAAATGATATATTGTAACGAAGACTAAATGAGCCAAATAATTAGAAAAACATATTACTTTTTGAGAAACCGGATAAATAGACGGAAAAAAAAATGAAGGACAAAAATTAGAAAATATTGGTTGATAGGGGAATCACATATAGTAAAATGGGAGATGTGACTACGATTTATTTGGCTTGAGAATTGTTATTAATATTATTTTTTAAAACACGCGACTATTATTGAGATAAAAAACAAACTTACAAGAATTAGTGGGCAGACGAGTTATTATTATTATTATTACTTACATTATTTTATTATTGTTATATGGCTAGACGAATTTAACACTTTATTCGATTGAATTTTAATAATAACATAGAAATTTAAAAGTAATTTATACACTTTTTGTACGGATTTAAAAATAACACGTGCATTATTTTGCACGAGATTAAAACTAGTATGGTACTACAAGGACAATATAAAATACGCCATGTACCTCTTCTAAATTCGTCTTATTCAATAATTTAAATAAAACGCATTGTGATGAGAAAAACAGAAATAAAAACCAAAAAAGAACTTGCTACAGCAAGTGAGAAAAAAAAAACCTCAAATACATCAACTAGCAAAAAAAAACCGTGAGATGAGAAAAATAAAAAATAAAATAGAGGGAGTTAAAAAAAAATTGTACTGTAGAAAGATTTTTTTTTTTTTGAAAAATAAACAAAAATGCACTATTCCACCACCAACACATCCACACCAATTTGTTAGTTGATATAAATATTATGATTAATAGTTTCTAATAAACAAATCAAATACATCTCATATGCGTGTGCTTAAACAATTAATCTCAAACATACCCGTGATTTTCATGGGTACAAAAACTAGTTTCAATCTAATATTGCTGCCTTTGTTTATTATTGTATCTCCTTCTTGGGTTGATCTTGAAATCAATCATTCGAGCATGATCTCAATCTTGTGCCATAAACGCGGCCGGTATAGTCTCAAAACCTCTATATCTCAATCAGAATGCGGCTTTTACGACGGTCATCTCATCACAGTGTTGCAGTTGAAGGGTTTGGATTCCAAGTACCTAAGAGGGGGAGGGGGTGAATTAGGTACCACTTTAAAGTTTTCAACTTAATCTTTATTGATTAAAGAAAGTTGATAGTTGTTTAAGAAGAACAAATGAATACACTAAATGAACAAGGTTATCAAGAGTGTATTGCTAAATTATAAAGTTGCTGTAAAGTGAAAGTTACAGTGAGTCTGACTGTTACTTGTTCGTTTTAGCAGATGAAGTAAAGGCTACAATACGAAAGTAACAGTATCCGAGACTGTTGCACTGAACAGGAATACGAAACAAACAAGTAAAGAGAAGTGCAGCGGAAATAAAACAAACAAGAGATTAACACAGGAGTTTTTGAATTGGTTCAGCCACTTGAAAGGCCTACGTCCAATCTTCTTCTTATTGATTCAATTAAGTAATCTACTCCGACTACCTAAGACCCTTACAATAAAAAGGACCAACAACCTACTCCGGTTGCGAAATGAGTTTAAGACTACTCCGTCTCAAACTCGACTCTTTATCTAAGAAAGTTACAAGATCAAATTCCCTGATTTTGTTCTTGTGAAAAGAACGAAGGCGAATTCATTAAGATCTAACTATTCTAGATAGAAGAGTACAATACTTAAGGCAACAGTTGTCATGTCTGTGACTTTTGAAGACTTTGAAGAAATTTTGCAAAGATTAAAAGCTTAAAACTTTGAAAGCAATTTGCAATGAAATGTGTTTTGTTTTCTCAGGAAAGTCTTGAGCAAATGTGTGAAGAGTGCTTTCTTATTTATAGAGAGGGAGATGATTTGAGATGATTAAAGAATTCCTTTGAGAGAGTCAACTTCTCAAGCAAAGAAACAAAAGAGTTTTGCTATTTAGAAAGTAGTGCATAGGTTATAAACATCAAAGTGTGAATCAAGGTATGCAGTAGACTTTCAACATTTCTGATCAACTTTTGAAAACAAAAGAGTAAGGACAAGAGGGTTTAAGATAAGAGCCAAGCAACCCTTTTTGCAAATAAGAATTAGTCTTATGCCTTTTAAGGAAAATGGTTTGGAAAGATTCCCCTACCTTCTTGTTTTCTTTCAAACCCTTTCATTCAATAAATCAAAACATTTGAGGATCATTCTCAGGTAAAATAGATTGCAAAGTGAAGATTTAAAATCGATTTATAAAAGAGTCGACAGACATGAGCAACAGTCACGTGCGCTGTTGCTGACCTGTTGAGGCAACAGTCGTACGTACTGTTGCAGTTGCAAGTATAACATTCTTCTATCTTTACAATTAGATGACTCTTTACAACTCGATTTTTCTCGGGCATTCAACACTTCATCAACTCTTCATCAACTCTTGCTTGGAGATTAGTCTTGCTTGGAGATTCATAATTTTCCTGAAAACTTAACTAAGAGGCACATATTAATTAGGCATGTCATCATCAACAAACTAGCTCAACAAATTCCCCCTTTGATGATGACAAGCCTTAAAAACACATAATCCTAAAATTAAGTTCCCCCTAAAAAGGTCGGTCCAAAGCAAACACTTTCAACGACTACACACATAGAAAGATGACAATAATAAGCATATGGCAAACAAAACCAAGAGAGTTAGATAGCAAGATAATTCTACTAGGCAACAAGCAAGAGTTAATCAATGATATGCTCATCTAGTGTGTGTTTTTTCATTTCCCCCTCTTGACATCATCAAAAGGGCAATGATACTCTCCTCGGACACAAATTACTCATGCACAACGTATCATAAAAACCGCACTAAATAGGCTATAATGGTAGTTTCAACAAAACAAAGGTTTAACAACAAGGTTAACCAATTCAACAAGACCAAACATAGTTTAATAGTACACCACTATAGAAGAAAAGGCAAGTTTAGGCTATGTGGTGAAGGGCAAAATGAGGTAGGGTTTTTAATTTACACCACCAAGGCAAAAGGGCATCATCCAAGTCAAGTGATAAAACATGTTTAAGCATTGTCTTCACCATTGTCTTCACCACCACCCACATCAATCCCTCCTTTAAGCATTTTGGATGTGGTGTAGTTTACATCCCCAAGCTTCCCTTTACTAACTTTCAATATCATTTCCCCTCAATTTTCCATGTGATCATACAATCCTTGCGATTCCACACTTTCTTGCACCAAACATCCTTTGGCCTTAAGCATGATCGAAATCGAAATTCCAAAAGTCGACTTTTTTTTTTTTTTTTTTTTTTTTTTTTGGACAAAATGGCAGATCTTGTGAGTATAAGATTATGGAGGCTGATCTTGCATTAACTTTGGCAAATAAGTAACTGGACGTCACATTCACTTGGACCGTTGCATGGACCAGTCTGTATGTCACAGTCACTGGGACTGTTGCATAGACCAGAAGGATTTCATTCGCCCTTTTTGTGCCGGCTTGAACTTTCTTGCGGATCAATGAGGCCATTTTGAGCAAGATTTGGTTTTGATTCTTTGAGTGGTCGTAGAACACACGGGGACTCGGAAATGATGGGCTTATCGAGTGAAGAACAAAAAGGGAATTGGTGGATTCAAGGGTATTTTGGATGATGAGTTTGATTTAACAGTGAAGGGTTTTATTTTTGAGGGGTAAGTATCCTTTGATTATGGTAGGTGTAATTATCAAACATTGAGTGGTCAAGTTGGTTGAAGTACCATTAAAAACATAAGTGTGCAGGTTAATTATAATAAATCATGACACAAATAAATTAGAATAAAGAAGAGTATACTTACATGCCAATTCTCGTCAATCATGCAAGGGATTAGATACACACACACAAGAATCACATACAATTAATTAAACCAATTTCTAAACGAAGTTTCTCAAATTGTTCTCTTGCTAGTGGTTTCGTAAAAATATCCGCTATTTGATCTTCAGTTTTGCAAAAAATAAGCTTAATATGTCCTTTCTCTACGTGATCACGAAGAAAGTGGTGACGAATCTCAATATGTTTAGTCCTAGAGTGTTGAATGGGATTTTTGGAAATGTTTATGGCACTAGTATTATCACACATAATAGGAATAGAGTCATAAATCATACCAAAATCTTGAAGTTGTTGACGTACCCAAAGAAGTTGTGAGCAACAATGAGCGGCACTAACATATTCGCTTTCGGCCGTTGAAAGAGCTACCGTATTTTGTTTCTTTGAACCCCATGAAACGAGACAAGGTCCAAGGAACGTGGCAATCCCGGAGGTGCTCTTTCGGTCCACCGTACATCCCGCAAAGTCGGCATCGGAAAATCCTACAAGATCAAGGGGACAATACAACGGATACCACAAGTGGAGATGTTGGGTTCCAATCAAATATCGAAGAATTCGTTTGACGGCTTTGAAATGGGATTCTTTCGGATTTGATTGGAACCGAGCACATAAACAAACGCTAAAGAGAATGTCGGGACGACTAGCGGTTAAGTAAAGAAGAGATCCAATCATACCTCTATACACCTTGTCACTTACATTTTTGCCGTTCTCATCCTTGTCCAACTTGGACGTAGATACCATAGGTGTAGAGTATGATTTAGCATCCGTCATCCCAAATTTCTTAAGCATTTCTTTAATATACTTTTGTTGATGAATTAGGATTCCTTCTTTAGTTTGTTTAATTTGAAGTCCAAGAAAGAATCCTAGTTCACCCATCATGCTCATCTCGAATTCCGATTTCATTAATTCGGAAAAATACACACAAAGAAGCTCATTAGTTGCACCAAATATAGTCATCGACATATACTTGCACAATCAATAGTCCATCAGACTGTGACTTTATGAATAAAGTTTTGTCCACGGATCCTCTTCTAAACCCGTTTTCAAGTAGGAATTTTGACAATCTATCATACCAAGCACGAGGTGCTTGTTTTAAACCGTAAAGAGCTTTGTCCAACTTGAAAACGTGATTAGGAAAATCATTATCCATAAAGCCCGGGGGTTGCTCAACAAAGACATCCTCTTCCAAATAGCCATTTAGAAAAGCGGTTTTAACATCCATTTGGAAGAGTTTAATGCCCTTGTGAGCCGCAAAAGCAATGAGTAATCGTATGGCCTCAAGTCTAGCTACCGGTGCATAGGTTTCATCATAGTCAATACCCTCTTGTTGGTTGTAACCTTGCACCACTAGTCTAGCCTTGTTCCTTACGATTTCTCCGGAATCATCAAGCTTGTTGCGAAAGACCCACCTAGTACCAATGACGGTACGATTAGGTGGCCTAGGGACCAAGTGCCATACCTCATTTCTCTTGAATTGATTAAGTTCTTCTTGCATTGCAATTACCCAGTCAGCAACAGTCAGAGCGACTGTTACATTGGCAGGTTCAATTTGAGAGAGAAATGCATTATGTGCACAGAAGTTGTTGAGAGATGCTCTTGTTCTGATTCCAGATCTGATGTCACTTGTCAAATTTGACAAAGGGTGTGAGGTTTGATGTTTCCATTTCCTTGGCACGAAGGGGGTTTCTTCCCTTTCAACAGCAACAGTATGAGTGACTGTTACTTCCTGGTCAGATGTTGGTTCTTCATCAGAGTTGGAGGACTCTGCCTGTTCAACAGTCAGTGGGACTGTTACAATCTGGGAGGGAGAAACAGCAGCAGAGTTGCTGATGATTCCCCCTGAGTTGATGTTGTCTATAGCAGGTAACAGTCTCTCCGTCTGTTGCTGATCAGTGTTATTTGGATTGTTCAAGGCTTCTTCTTGATTAATCACAAAGTCTTCTCGCACAAGCCCAATCTCGAATTCATCATCTTCCTCATCAATTTGTACCTGCTCAAAGAGACTAGATTCATCAAAAATGACATGTACACTTTCCTCAATCAACATAGTCCTCTTGTTGTAAACTTTATAAGCCTTGCTATGATTTGAGTAACCAATAAAAACCGCTTCATCACTACGTGGATCGAATTTACCCAAATTATTTTTACCATTATTGTGAACAAAACATTTGCTACCAAAGCATCTAAAGTATGAAATGTTGGGCTTTCTTCCACGTAGTAATTCATATGGTGTTTTATTGAGTAGACTTCTTATCATGACTCGATTATGAATATAGCAAGCGGTGTTTACCGCTTCGGCCCAAAAGTTTCGAGGAAGCTTACTACATAATAACATGGTTCTAGCCATGCCTTCAAGAGTTCTATTCATGCGTTCAACAACGCCATTTTGTTGAGGAGTTCTTGGGGCGGAGAAATTATGATCAACACCATTGTCATCACAATAAGCACCAAATGATGAGTTTTCAAATTCGGTTCCATGATCGGTTCGAATGGAAACAAGTTTTAAATCAAGTTTGTTTTGAATCTTTTTTAACCAAATTAAAAACTCATCAAATGCCTCATCTTTGGAACTCAAGAACAATGCCCAAACAAATCTACTATAATCATCAACAATGACACAAACATAGCGACTCCCTCCTCTACTACGGGTTCTCATGGGTCCACATAAATCAATGTGCAAGAGTTGTAGTGGACGAGAGGTACTCACAACCTTTTTCGATTTGAAGGAACTTCTAACATGTTTGCATTTAGCACATTCATCACAAATTTTATCAAGATCAAATTTTATGTTAGGAAATCCTTCAACCAAGTCAAGTTTCTTGAGAGTATTGAGAGTCTTAGTACTAACATGTCCAAATCGTTTATGCCACAACCAAGGATCATTTTTCATTACACTCATACAAGACATAGTATGCCCGGATAAAGTGTTTAAATCGGTTAGGTAGACGTCTTTCACTCGTCTACCTTCAAGTATTACCTCATGGGTTGTGGCATCAATGATTCGACAAAGACTAGCACTAAATTCGACCAAGTTACCACGGTCACATAATTGAGAGATGCTAAGGAGATTATGCTTCAAACCTTTGACAAGCCGCACATTGTCGACACAAAGTAACGATGACTTACCAACCTTCCCAATGCCTATTACTTCACCTTTCTTGTTGTCACCAAACGTTACCGTGCCACCGTCATAAGCTTCAAGTGAGAGAAATTGGCTTTTGTCTCCCGTCATGTGACGAGAACATCCACTATCCAAGTACCAATTGCGGCCGCCTCTCACCAAGCCCTACAAGAGATTAGACTTTAAGTTTAGGAACCCAAATCATTTTGGGTCCCTTCTTGCGATCAACTTGTTTAAGGAGATCTTTCCGAATCCATATTTGCTTTACATTTTTAACATTTCTCTCAATGTCATTGTGTCTCTTTTTGCAAGCATTAAAGACATGACCAATTTTTCCACAATAGTTGCAAATGATGTATTCGGGAAGACCAACATACTTCCTTCTTCGGAAATCGGTTTTGCTAGGATCCGGTTTTTGAATGTAACAGTGCGACTGACTGTTCCATTTAAAACCGAGACCAGCAACTCTATCACATCTTTTGGATTGACTAGTGAGAAAATTCAAGACATTTTGACTTCCTTCCCATTTCTTAGACACATGTTTAGCTTCATTAAGTTCCTTGCCAAGTTTCTCAATTTTAGCCGAAAGCAACTTGTTCTTTTCTTTAGAAATGTCAATATCATTTTTCATCACAACATACTTGGATTTTAAGTCAATAATGGTGTTGATTTTATGCTCAATGTCAATCTTAAGGTTGGAGATGCAAAAGTTCAATTGAGTGACTTTAGGGTCGGAGGAGCAATTCTTGTGATTCTCATGTTGAATCTTAACAAGTTTTTCATGAAGGACTCTTATTTCCCCTTTGAAGGCATTAAGATCAACCTTGAGTCGATCATTCTCAGTGGTTAAAGTTTTGACGAGATCATGAGAGGAAGAGCTTTGTTTTTCAATGTCAGAGGCAACAGACAGTGGGACTGTGACTTTCAGACTTTCAACTTTTTCTTCAAGGTCGACTATTTCAGTTTTAGACAGCTCAAGATCTTTGATGAGATCATCACGCTCCTTTGAAATTTTTGAAATTTGGAAGACTAAGGAGGTGTTAATCTCGTCAAGATCAGAGGGGGTAGAGCTAGAGCTAGAGGATTTAAGGAGATCGAGTTCATTTGTCAGGTTTTTGTTTAATTTCCTTAATCTCTTAAATTCAGTTTCAACTTCAGAAGTAACAGTCGCTGTGTCTGTATCATTCAATTCCTGTTTTAGAAGAATGTTTTCTTGAGCAATCTCCTCTATTTGATCTTGCATGACATCAAGTTTCTCGGTTTGGTTACGACACTTGTCAAACAACTTATCAAGTAACTTACACACCTTGTCTTTGGAATAAGTTCTAACCTTAGCCTTAAGATATTTTACCTCATTGTCGGACTCGGAATCGGATTCATCCGGATGTGCCATAAGACACCTAAGAGACTCACTCTTAGTAAGTTTATGTGTTTTATTTTTGAGATTGTTTGTCAAACACATTTTAGCATCTAGTTGCTCCTCGATGGTTTCATCGTCCTCGGAGTCGGACATGCCCCAAATGGCGGACATGACTTTATGCTTGAGTTCTCTCTTAGCCGTGTCTCTTCTATCCTTAGATTTGATGTCATTCCATTTTGGGCATTCTTTAATTAAGTGACCTTTGTCACCACATTTGAAACATCCCATAGCGGAACTCGGTCGTCTCTTAGGAAATCGTTTTCTAGCATGGTTCACCTTGAAATTTTTGAATCCTTGGCCATTGACCATCCCAACAAGGTTTCTTGAGAACATGGCATATTCATCTTCCTCTTCTCCTTCCTCATCACTTGAGGTGGATTTAAGAGGAAGTCCTTTTCCCTTTGAGGTCTCACAAGGAGCATTGTCCAGATTTAACTCGTGTGCAATTAGGGACCCCATTAGTTCATGAAAGGTTAATGTGGTTAGGTCTCTAGCCTCTTCAATAGCGGTGACTTTTGGTTGCCACTTAGCGGTAAGACTACGAAGAATTTTTCGAATGATGTCCTCGGACTCGAAAGTCTTCCTAGACTTTTAAGCTCATTAATAATGCTAGAAAAGCGAGAGTCTAAACTATTGATGGACTCGTCCTTCAACATATGGAACATCTCATATTTTTTTATGAGAAGGTCTATACGTTGTTTCTTAACTTGTATGGTTCCCTCGTGTGCGAGTTCAAGGACGTCCCATATTTGTTTAGTCGTCGTACAACCGGATATACGACTCACTTCCTCCTCACCAACACATCGTTGAAGAATAGTCATGGCTTTGGAATTTTTCTCGGCCAATTTAAAATCATTTTCATTGTAATCTCTTTCGAGTTTGACCGTAGAATATCCCGTCATCATGTCCTTATCGTCAATAATGAGTGGTCCATCTTCGATGATTTTCCAACATTGGTAATCAATACTTTTGAGGTAGTGTTCCATTTTGAGTTTCCACCATCCAAAATTCTCACCGGTGAAGACCGGGATCTTGGAGTGTTTAGAGGAATCCATAGGCCTAGAATCAAACTCAAAGGCGATTAGCCTCGATCAAGAGCACGAGGCTCTGATACCAATTGAAGGGTTTGGATTCCAAGTACCTAAGAGGGGGAGGGGGTGAATTAGGTACCACTTTAAAATTTTCAACTTAATCTTTATTGATTAAAGAAAGTTGATAGTTGTTTAAGAAGAACAAATGAATACACTAAATGAACAAGGTTATCAAGAGTGTATTGTTAAATTATAAAGTTGCTGTAAAGTGAAAGTTACAGTGACTCTGACTGTTACTTGTTCGTTTTAGCAGATGAAGTAAAGGCTACAATACGAAAGTAACAGTATCCGAGACTGTTGCACTGAACAGAAATGCGAAACAAACGAGTAAAGAAAAGTGCAGCGGAAATAAAACAAACAAGAGATTAACACAGGAGTTTTGAATTGGTTCAGCCACTTGAAAGGCCTACGTCTAATCTTCTTCTTATTGATTCAATTAAGTAATCTACTCCGACTACCTAAGACCCTTACAATAAAAAGGACCAACAACCTACTCCGGT
>JAIUZE010009391.1:0-73121 GCA_022085475.1 Heliosperma pusillum | reverse complement strand
TTGGATCTTGGAAATGGATGACTGAGATTGAAGCTCCCAAAATAGATTAGTGGCTAATTTTTCACTCTCTCTCATCTTTACTAATTAACCACTAATCCCCATCTTAATTCAATATATAAGATTTTCCATTCAACCACTTCTCTCTCATCCCACATAATTTCATTCGTCCATCTCTCTCTAAAACCCAAGAAAATCAAAAACCCCAAAAAATCAAAAACAACAAAAAATCAAAAACCCAAAAAATTCAAAACCCAAAAAATTCAAAGACCCAAAAAATTCATAAACCTCCCTCACTTTCTTTTATCTCCCACCGCATGTATTACCAAACTCCGGCGACCATCGCCGGCCACCAGCCAAATTTTTTTAAAAAAAAAAATCTTTTTTTTTTCCAGATCTACTTCCTTCCGCCTCGCCTCCACCGCACCTGCTCCTCGTCGTGCCTCCTTCTCGCCGCCTTCTCCTGCCGCCTCCTCTCTTCTTCTTCTTCTTCTTTTTTCTTTTTCTTTTTTCTTTTTTTCAGATTTGCACCCTTATTTTTAGATCTCGTTTTATTTTTTCTTCTATAGTACTTATGACAGGTGGGTCGTTTATACGATGGATCATAGGGAGTAACACTAGTGTATCTCGTCGTGAGGAGGAGAACAAGGAGATTTCAGATGACCAAGACGACGATCAGGCCGACGCTATGATTCCTACTACGGAGCAGGAGGGCACGCGGGCGATTCTGTCTTGTTGTGACCCTACCGTCGGCCATTGGTAAGTGTTTTTTTCATTATAACTTTTATCAAATATATATAGTATCTAAAAAATTATCGCTATATTTCTAATATATATCTATTTTTCAGAAGGGATGACCAGACGATCAAACAATATGTTACATGGTCATTTATTCGTACCATCGGGGGGGGGAGTATTTACCAAATGGAGTGAAGCGAGTCAATCATAGCGTAGGCGGATGTACGATTACTTTCAGGTAATTTTTCAGTTACCTATAATTTAGTACGGTTCTAGCTATTACTAAAAAATAATTTTTTTATACAAAAGTGATGATGTACGGTTCTAGCTATTACTAAAAATATGTTTTTGATGAAATAGAATCATGTGAATTCTGTCGATTGGAACTATGACCCAAGGCCTGAATGGCAGAGAAGGGTCACGAAAAGGATTACCATACTTGTAAATGGGGTCCAATATAACAAGAAAATGCCAGTCTAGATGCTCGAAACTTGGTGGGAATCCCTTAGGAATTGACACGAAACTGATTCCGAATTTGCCAAAAAGTCAAAAAATCAACAAGGCAAATAGAAGGTTGGGTGGTAAGCACGAGAAAGCTTTGCGCACCATACTCTAGGCCGGAAGAGTTGTTCCTACGTCGTACAAGTTGTTTGAAAAGACAAAGGAAAGATAAAAGGGCGAGTGGGTTAATCCTAGAGCTGCTGAGACAAACGTAAGTTTTTCTAATCGATTAAATATGTTTTGTTTCTTATATATATATATATATATATATATATATATATATATATATATATATATATATATATATAGAGAGGCTGAATCAGGTGAGGCCACTAATTTTGGCGAGGCGGCCTGCCTCACCAAATTCCTTTGTTAACTATTCATTGGGCATTGTTAACTATTCATTGGGCTGAAATTTTGGGTCATTTCTAATCGTTTCATTTGGCCCAAATACTTTCTTTCTCTAATATAAAATAATCATAACCTCATATACTTTACTTTCTCACTCTTATTTACACGACTTAATTGAGTTGGACTTGACTTTGTGAAACTTGCACCTTATTTTGTGAAACTTGCACCTTATTTTGTGAATCTTGGACTTTATTTTGTAAACCTAAGACTTTATTTTGTGAATCTAAGAATTATTGTTGATTTATATTTGTTCATCTATGTAGGATTCGAACCCACACCTTGCACAATAGCACAATGATCTACCGTTTGAGCTAATAGATAATAGAGTGCAAATTGATTTATGCATTAACAAATAACAAACATATTAATTAAAGCACCGGTAAGGAGCTAATTAATTTTGTGAATATTGAGCTATGTGTTGTGAGTCTAGGACCTTATTTGATGTAGTTTCACAAAATAAAGTCCAACATTCACAAATTATATGGGTAGGATGCACAAAATAAAGGCCTACTTTCACAAAGTCAATTCATAAGTTCACAGCAGTTTCACAAAGTAAGGTCTTAAACTCACACCACAAAGTCCAAGTTTCTCAAACCTTATGGGTCGAGTTAGGTAGGCAGATGATTGTTGTGAAGTCGTGAGGCTCTAGACTCGTCTAATCTTATGCCTTATTTTGTGAACTCCAAACCTAATTTTGTGAAACCTAGACATGATATTGTGAATCATTGACCTATTTTTGTAAATTCAAGACTTAATTGAGTGATTTTTGACGTATATTGGCATTGAAAACTTTTATAATAATCTCATATTTATATTTGTTCATCTATGTGAGACTCAAACCCAAACCTTGCGCAATAACGCAATGTTCCACCATTTGAGCTAATAAATGATATTTTGCAAAAACTAATTTATGCATCAACAAATAACGCATCAAAGCACTAATGGAAGCATATTTTCAAGATGAATATATCAAATAAAGTATATGAACTTGATTTTGTAAACCCTTAATATGATTTTGTGAACCTTGCATCCTGCAGTTGATTTTGTGAACCCTAAATCTGGTTTTGTGAACCTTACATCTCATTTTGTGAATCTTATAACCGAGTTTGTGAATCTTAGACCTGATTTTGTGAATCCAACTTTAATTGCATAGACACACACACACAAGCTATCACTTTTCTCATATCAAAATAATTCCTTAACATCTCTGCATATAAATTACCGATTCAAAAGATCAAAATGTAAATATAATCACAAATAAGTAGAAATCTGCTTTTGTGTTTTGTGAATCCTGAAACAACTTTTGAGAACCCTAGAGCTAATTTTGTGAATCTTGGATTCAATTTTGTGAATCCTGGACCTGATTTTGTGAAGCTTGGACATGATTTTGTGAATCCTTTTTTAACAGCATACATACACGCACATCAAAGAAACATTTTTATTTGTTTCATGATCTCCTCCTAACAAAACCAATGCTCATTACTCATCCTCCCAACTAAACATTAAAATAATTGATACCAGTAGAATCAACAACACTGGAACTCAACAAACACATCTTTTACTTGATTTAAAACTAGAATTGAGTACACTAAAACTCGATGATATGCGGTAAATTTCAAGCGAAATGAGTAAATTACCAAACATAAAAACATATATTGAAAATAACACCCGAAAAAACTAATTAATTCGAAACAATACAGAAAAGACAACAAATTCAGTTACAGTACAACTTTCATTGAGACATTTTAGCATACTCCTCATCTACTGACGAAGACAACAACAAAATCAAATCATGCAACAACATAGGAAATATTAGCATACATTAGACTAAAGAAATGTTAATGATCGAACTTTGCATACACACACATAAAAATCGATTAAAACTGAAAAATCGACATAGTAATATAGTCCATTACTTAAATACATCAAGATTAAGAAATAAATCACTTAAATGAGAAATAAACGCATGAAAATCGCAAGTCAAAATCATTAAAATCGTAAACACGGAAAATCGAAAATAAAAATAGAAAAATTGCATATTTAAAATAATAATTAAGAATGATTTAAGTTACAAAACAGAAATTAACTTACGATATTTAGGATGAAAGAGTAGAACATTGTGAAATTTGATCAAGCATAATCAATTCAGGCAATATTTATGTTCATCATTGATATTATGCTCTTAATCTGAAAATTTTCAAATTACCTGGTGCTCATCATATGATAATTCTCGCCGATTGATGAGTAATCTTCCTCATTATTATTGTTACGTGCAAAATCTCAGAAATATTTAGTGTTTTTTCGATTAATTTGTGCTTTATTTAGGGTTTCTTGAATTTGGGGATTATTTTGATTGACTTCAAATTTTTTTCCTGTAGGAATTAGAGTGGAAAGAGACAGTAGGCTATTGGGAGGATAAATGTAAGAGAGAGGAAGTGGTATTATGGCTAAATGAGAGGAGTGATAGTTGATTTCTTTAATCCTGCGTATAATCATCTATTCAATCTGAGTCCTTGATTCATATGTGATCAATGATTCAGATGAGTACGGCAGCCTCACCGTAAGAAGGGTGCCTCACATGATTCAATTCCTATATATATATATATATATATATATATATATTCAACTTTAAAACTATTTATTTTATAATTTCTTACTCATTTTTTATCTTTTCAGGACGCATATAATGAAGACATGAGTCAGCCAACTCCCATTGGTGAAACCCCAGACTAGTTCAATGTGTACTATAATGCTATCAAGGGTTTTGATAAGAAGTCGAGACTATTCGGGATCGGAAATAAGGGGAAAGAAGTGTGGTATGAACCACCTTGTAACAAAAGTGCACGTGTATCTTTCTCTTACACTCCTACCGAGTACACTCAATTCGCAAGTGGGAATGCTCGAATGAAGGAGCAATTGAAAGAAATGGCGAGTGAACGAGAAGATGAGTGAGTTGCCCGACTAGCCATTGAAGCACAAGTACATGCCACTCAAGACCAACTTAATCACCAGAACGAGCAAATGGAGGCAATGCAAGCGGCGATGTTAGCGTTTTCCCCTAAGGCACTTGTCATTTCCCTCCTCCACATTCAAGGGACGACAACGCGGATGACGGTCACGGCTTTGGGAGAGGTTCAGTAGCACCCTTAGGTTAGTATTTGTCGTGTATCTTAGTCATTGTCATGTCTAAGTTAGTAAGACAATTCTATTTCTCAATGTTAGTAAGACGGTTGTACGAATTTGGAAAACTTTTTATGTAAAGGAGCTTTGTTTATCCAATTTGCATCGATCTTGCTTAGTTCATTTCTTGCCTCTTGTTGATTCCCGCTCTTACGGTCGACATGAGAATAAATTTCTGCTTTGCGGTCGACGATTGTATTTGTTGTATTGCAGGTTTTATTGGAATTTTTATGTTGAAAATAATGCATAATACGCATTGTGGCTGGACTGTAGGCTGTTGTTTGCAGCCACTGTCATTTTAATTACTTACTGAAATTCCGTCAATAAAGTCAACATAATGTTGACCAAACTGACGGAAAATCCGTCAGATAAGTCAACATAATGTTGACCATACTGACGGAAATTCCGTCAGTAAAGTCAACAACTTGTTGACTTTACGAACGGAATTTCCGTCAGAATGGTCAACATTAGGTTGACTTTGGATCAGATTGGGTCACGTCTGTTCGACGGATTATCCGTCAGTAAACCGTCAACAACATCTATTACTGGCGGAAAATCCGTCAGAATTGACTTTGTGACGAATTGAAGCGGTGCGCTTTACTGACGGATTTTCCGTCAGTAATAGACATTAACGGAATAGAGGCGTTACTGACAATCAAAACAAAATCCAAATCCAAAATGTGAGGCTCCAATTCATCAAACACCAGTGGTTTTCCGATGCGACCCTCAGCGGGACAACCCGAGCCATCCTTGGGAACTACCAGTGTCCCAGCTAGTGCAGGCCAGATCAGATGATCCCATTTACTCTCCTAAAAGAAACAGCAGGCCCTGCCAAACTTTCTAAGCCACCCAGGGTGCCAGATTCAGCCAGTCAGAGTCTGAAGTAGTCATCCACCCAGAGCCAGACCGGGTCTAACATGGATAATTGCCCTATGGCGAACCCCCACGAGACATAAGGATCAGGAAAGCAGCGTCGCCCAAGCTCGACTTATACTTAGCCAAACCCTCTGCAGACCATTCTCCAGGGGATGGATCGGACATTCTTCGCGATGCTATGGAAGGTTTGAGGAGAGACAGCCAGGGCATGAAGGAGAAGATAGCTAAATAAAAGCATATTGAATCACGGGTTTATACAACTATATGCTAATAATGTTTATCATCACAAAAACAATTCTGATGGTAGTCAGAAGATACCTATTATTAAGGTTACTTTGCACGCAGTTACCTAACATTATATTTTTTTTTTGTGCCGAAAGTACCTAAAATTTATATTTTCTTTGTTAACAAGTACCAACTAACAGATTCCGTAAAAAAAACATCAAGATTCCGTCTTGAATTGACCTAAAAAAGTGATTTTTTAATTAAAATCATATCATTACAATTAGCAAGCATTATACACATATCATTTATTATTTTAACTTTATCCTCGTGATATTTGAAAGTTGATAGGTAAGGTGACATACTTGGATAGGAGAAAAAAAATAGTTAAATTATGTGATTAATTGGCTTTAAAGAAAGGGATCAATAAGAAAATAAAAAAAAATCTCATTATTCCGTCAAGTCAAACCCCAACGTCAATTTTTTTAAAGGAAAATGACAAATAAACTTTAGTTACTTTTGGGCAAAAATATAATGTTAGGTAACTTCATGCAAAGTGACCTAAATGTTAGGTACTTTCTGATCGACAAAAAAATCCTATAACTTATAAATGTTAGGTAATTTCTGATCGACAAAAAAATCCTATAACTTATAATCGGTTTGGTGACATAAAACGGGACTTGTTAAAATTAATATTTCTAGGTCCATCACGTTCTATATTCCATGGTGGAATTAAGACAGTCTAGTAAATATGGCGTCTAATGGTGATATATTTATTGATTAATTTATCAATCAATCAGTAACGTAGAAGGAGCTTACTTCAACCAAAAATAATCCATTAAAAAGACGCACTTCAAGTAAAATGTATTCCAACCTCCCTATCCTAGTCCTAGTGTTATTAAAACACAAACATTTCAAGCAAATTTATGCATCCACGTCACTACAACAATTTCATTTTTCATTTTGTTCCTTAGTGACCCCACCACTAATAATTCAACTTCTATTTTCCCTCTTATGCACCTATGTCATCAACTACATCATCTCTTCATTTTTGTTTTTCATTTTTTTAGTTTTCAAAGCTAAAAAATGGTTTTCACATCTCAATTTGTATATTTTTATGATTTACATTACAATTTATCAAGATCAGCCAAAAAAAAAATGTTACCTCCGTATATTTATCGATTATATATAATTGTAAAAAAGCATGTTTTTGTCTAATATAGACCTAATCGAACAATGTTTGTAAATTACTCAGTATTTATATTTCATAATATACCACTTTTAAAATAAAGAAATTGTTGAATAAAAACTGTGAAAACATTAACGGAGATATCCAAATTATGTAAATCAACATTTTTACAACGTAATTAATAATGAATAAGAGTACACAAAAATATTTCTCAATTGAATGACGATTAAACATTTATGCCAGTTTAAAAAAATGGCAACAATGGTACGGAGTATGAAATTTATATTGCTATGATTTGACCCGTCTTAAACTTAAGACGAACAGTCATCGTCAAAAATGAGAATTTGTGTAATTATAATTCTCTACTATTTTTTGTTAAACAATAATCAAAATAATAATAATATGATTTTCAAAAAATTAAAATCGAATCGGCGGATTATATGTCGTATGAGATCTATTACGCAATTAAGCAATCCATTAGCAAATCATTCCAAATGAGGATACTTATCAGAGAATTTATTTAGCTTTTTTTATAACCTGATAATTAATATATGTGACCGCAAATTTAAAAATCACTAGATGAATAAATAAAAGTAAAACATTTTTAGACTTTATCAGTTTCAACAAGTCTTTTTACAATGCGTCTAATTAAAATAGTTTTATGATAGTATTCCAATGGAAAAATAAGTGTACCACCATTATAAACTACTCCCTCAATTCCTTTTTTTTTTTGTGATGGGGGAACCCGTAACCGCTATATTCAGCGCCTATAAGGTAAACCTTCAAATATATATAATAACCCGCAAACCACGTAAACCATGTAAGCCACCCGAAAATGACAGTCTCTAAGTCTAGAAGCCATAAACTCATTTCATAAATATTCCACAAGCGAAAATTTAACCCATTCTAATCACTTCATCCATTCAATCTTATTATCCCCATTTTCCATAAAATTTGAAATAATATACATTTCATATATATGTAGCATTATCCAAAATTAACCTACATAATCAACTGCTCCTTTCGTCCTGATCATTTGTTTACCTTTAGTTTTGACACAAAGACGCATGAAAGAGAAAGCAACCAATTATTGGTTGATAAATGGATCAAATTGAGTGTGAAGGATCAAATCACCCCTCAAAGGCAGTCCGAAAGATAAACAACTCACTAAGACACCCTAAAATGAAATAGATAAACAAATAAAAAGACGAATCATAAGAAGTATCAGTCTACTAACATCTCCAAGCTCCACTCTAATAATATTGTCTCAACTCTTTTTCTAATACAAGGAATAAAGTATGTAGTTTATCATCTTCTTCGATAAAAAGCAAACAACAAAATTAGCTATATGGTTATTAAGTTGAGAAATGAACAAAATTTATTTTTTCTTTTTTAATGCAATTAACCTCTGTTTAATCAGAACAATTAACTTTAGTTGCATTTAAGAGTTAGTTATATTATTCATTCCTTAAGAAATGAAATTTAAAATATTTTGATGGGGAAATTATATATGTGTATATCATATAATGATTGTACTTTTTAACTCTTAATCTAATAATAAGTTGATAGCCGCGTCCTACTCTATTGTTTCATACTCCGTACATATACCTTTAATTTTGTGTACATCTTTAATATCAAAATTGAAAATAAAGAAAACTTATTACATTTTTGTTTAGAGATATTTGGAATGTGAAATATTTTCTAAGTCTCATTAAGTTTTCTTAAGAGCTAACACTTCTAAATTCTTAATTGAAATAGTTTAGTAAATCAAAATCTTAATATGACCTGATATAAAACTTAAGTAATATACATTTTTTAAGTTAACAATGTTTATAAAAAAATACCCATGCACTGACCATTATTATAAAACCATACCCGTGCAATTTTGCACGGGCTGAAAACTAGTAATCCCCTAATAATATAACTAAAAGAATAAGTCACTTACAAAATTTTCCCACTCAAATTTCACAACTTGGGTTTGTGGCTTTAATTAGCTTATCATTCTATAAAAACATTTTGTACAATAGGGCCCATAAATGGTTCTATAGAAATTTATATATATCAAAAGCAGAAATATATACAATATATATTTAGTAGTATTACCATATATTTTCAATAAAAAAATTATCACAAAAATTCTTCATTAAAATATATTCGAGTGGAAAAAGGCTAGTCTATTGGCTTTATTTAATTTACATTTTTCGACCATTTTGTTGTAAGGTATTATACATAAAGGTAGTTTTTTTTCGAATCTACTATGATCTATTAAATGACAAGTTGGCTTTTTTAAAAAAAAAGGTTTTGTATATAAAATTTGTTTATTTGTAAGGTTTTTACACATAAAAGTTGGATATGACGAATTGCGATCAATTGAAATACATATTTTAACACAAATTTTAGGGTTCGACGAATCATTATTAAAATATCTATTTATTTAGTGCTTATAGATGACTGGATAAGACCGTCTCATATTTTAAGACTGTCTCACGCAATATTAACCTCGACTTAAAACTAAAATTCTCTAAACGATAAGATTTAAAATACCGTGCATCTGCACGAGATCTACACTACTTAATTACTACGTGAATATTGTAGGTAAACTGCTAGTCTAACTTGCGACATGACGATCCGTCGCAAGCTTAAAACGGGTCAATCCCCCTTTACAAAGAGCAAGTGAGGGGCAAGTGGAGGGATCCAATTACCTTCTACTTGCTCTTTGTAAGGGGCCTTTGATTTGTCTTAAACTTGCGACGGGTCTCCCCTTCACAAATACTAAATATATTAAATGATACACGTGTTTTCATGTCATAAATAATGGCTTTTTTTTTGCGGAAATTTCCAATTAATTGCACTTATATATGCTTAAACTTTTTACAAAATTATTGCCCGAAAAAGTTGTTGATCGACCCGTCCGATTTACCTTAACCCGGCCCGAATATAGGATTAAGCCTTTTTTTACCCGAACTTAAAAACATCTGAACCGTTTACTCGAGCACAAAACTACCTGATCCGTAATTGGCACGTTTCAGCCGTTTGAGAGTTCTACGTGCTCTCACGAATAGTTGTAAGGCGGACGAAGAAGTTTGCTTCATTCTCATGTGCAAAGATTGAGCTCCTACGAAGTGAGCACTTATTTATCTGTGATGCGCACTGGGTAAACCTTGATTATACGTGATAACCTGCAATCACGTATGCCAGATCAACCATTGTTTTTACTAGAGTGACAAACTTGAAGTTTTGAACGCGTAGTCTCGATCATGCGATAAATAACCCCCACAAGATATATATAGTTTCAAGCCCTAAATAATTCGACGCTCTTACAAATAATTAAGAGGTTCGTGAAGAAGTTTGCTTTATTCTCATACACAAGGATCGAACACCTATTCTAATTATTTAGACAAAGTGAGCAACCTTCGCACCAAATTAAATCGATTTGCTTGAAATTGTACAATTTGTCAGAATAGTAAATTCTTACATCAAATCAAACATATACCGATATACAATAGGTAACAATATGTTATGCACAATTTTTTGTCTTCATAAATTTAAACTATGAAGCTAAGTAGAATTAGAAAGTCACATATAGTAGCTATGAAGGGTCTTTATCCAACGCATTAAACTAAAGCTGTTGTACTAGAGACTATAGAGGACTGAGGAGCAATGCCTAAACGTGTTTTCTGTCATTCTCATTTTAATTTCATTGAAATCCTATTTAGGTTCAAGTGATCACAACTCACATAAACCTACCTAAACATTCTCTTCCACACCATAATATAACATGGCATGCCAATTTCACGGTAACGGTAATGGTAACACCATTGTGTGTGCTCAAACCCGGAAACCAGTGACCGAAACACCGGATGTATGTGATGCAAACTCCACTCTACTCGATACGGGCGACTTGCGGGTACTAGACCCAATCTTTACACCATATGGCCGCAGAAAAGCTTTCTATGGCCATGTGGTAACTGTAAAGACCTTTGAGGATAACTGTTAAGAATAAAATATCGTCACAAGCTATTCAACCGTCTCAACCGAGTAAATAGTCAGCTCCACAATTCTCTCCTCAGTACTCTCCTAATTTAGCTAGCTTATACTGTTAATGTATCTAGACAATTGTTAATGTATTTAGACTCTCTTGTAATCCTACTTTCTAGTAATTAGGTAAGCTATTAGATTGAGCTTAGGACTCTAGCTTTGTATAAATATAACTCCTTCTGTAAACTGAAATTATCAATACAATTAACAAAGACAATTCATTCTTTTCATGGTATCAGTAGTCTAACACGATCCTAACGAATCCCGCCTCCGAACTTTATTCACCTACTCGGTTTCCGTTTCCATCTTCCCTGTATCCATGGCAGCCCATCAGCTTCAACTAGCCAACAATGCCGAACCAGCCTCCCCCTTCACCCTTATCACTTTCACCAATTGTATCCAACTTAAGGATACAATTACCTTCCGACAATGGCGCTTCCAAGTCCGAGCCATCATGAATGGCTTACAACTCTTCTCCTACCTAGACGGTACCAACCCTCCTCCTCCAAAAACAATCACAGTCAATCCCGTCCCCCTGCCACTGCAAACACAATTTAGCCAAATCCCGCGTTCACCACTTGGTATCGTCAGGATCAACTTATCCTTGGAGCCCTAACATGCACTCTCTCGTCTCCCATTGCTGGCCTCATTGTTAATGACAGTACTTCCTGTCATGCTTGGTCCACTCTCACCCGTACTTTCGCTAACTCGTCTCGCGGTCATCGCCTCCAAATGAAAGACCGCCTCGACAATATTACTCATACCGAAAACATGAGTATAACCGATTATATGACGGCCATCAAAGCCTGCACTGATGACCTTGCTCAACTTGAGCATCCGATGGATATCGATGATATCACCACCAAAATTCTCAACGGCCTTGATCAAAATAAATATCGCTCTGTTATTGAGGTTGTCCGTGCTCGAGATAATCCGATATCCTTTGAATCCCTTCACGAAAAACTCATACAACACGAACTCCGTCTTAAAAACTCCCCTGCTCTTACCACTTTCCAACTCGCTGCTCACGCTGCCTCATACAATCGTCTTACCTATCAAAATCGTCCATCTACATACACTCCAAAATTCGTCCCTAATTTGCCTTCCAACAATAACAACCAGCCTACATATGCTAAACCGTATAAGGGACGATGTCACTTTTGTGATCATGTTGGTCATGTGGCATCGGATTGTCGTCTACCCCAAAAACAATATCCTAATGTCATTTTTTCGACTCGTCAGCCTCGCGGACCACGGCCCCAAGCCCATACTGCTTCCTCTTCTACCCCGCAACCAACACATACCTGGACAGTTGATAGCGGCGCTTCTCACCACATCACCGATGACCTCAATACTCTATCTCTTCACTCGGCTTATGAAGGGCCTGACGATCTCATTCTCTTCATTTTTCCAATGTTCTTGTCGTTCCCAATATTTCCCGTAACTATTTTCCGTCACACAATTTTGTCGTGACAATAATGCTTGTGCAACTTTCGTACCCACCTCTTTTTCTTATACTGATATTCAGACGGGAGTGATCCTCCTTCAAGGTCGACTAATTAATGGGATGTACACATGGTCGCCTTCTCCGCCTCACGCTAATGTTGCTCTTGCTCCGGGTCAGTTGTCGTGGCATCATCGTCTAGGTCATCCGTCAAACAAAACTCAGAAGCTTTTTAATTCTAAGTTTAATTTACGCTTTCCAATTTCCGAGCATTGTATTTCTTGTCAAATCAATAAAAGCCACAAGCTTCCGTTTGCATTATCAACTCTTCGCTCCTTTGCGCCTTTAGACATTATTTTTTCCGATTTATGGACCTCTCCAATTACTTCGCCCGAGTCTTTTAAATACTACGTCATATTTGTTGACCATTTTACACATTACATATGGCTCTATCCACTCAAACATAAATCCGACACCGCTCAAACATTCATTAAGTTCCGTGCCATCATTGAAAAATATTTCGACAAACCAATTCGACAGTTCTACTCCGATAATGGCGGAGAGTTTATTAAACTTACTCAACATCTTCAAATTAACGGTATCACTCATCTCACATCTCCTCCCCACACCCGGAACATAATGGGTTTGCCGAACGACGACATCGTCACATCGTTGAAACAGGTTTATCCCTTCTTACTCATACTAAGCTTCCGCTCACTCTTTGGCCTCACGCCCTATCTACTGCCGTCATTTAATCAATAGACTCCCCACTTCGACTCTTCACAATAAATCTCCCTACTCTATCCTTTTCAAAACCGAGCCCAATATTAAAAAACTTCATAGTTTTGGATGTCTATGCTTCCCTTGGTTACGACCTTACACTAATCATAAGCTCAAACCTCGATCAATTCAATGTGTCTTTGTAGGGTACTCCCAAACTCAAAGTGCTTACCTATGTCTAGATCCCCTCATATCCCGTGTCTATACCTCACGTCATGTACGATTTGTTGATGACAACTTTCCTTACATGTCTCTCCTTAACCTCTCAACAAGTCCTACTTCTATGTCATCCACTGAATGGTGCCCTCTAACTCTCCCAGTACTCTCTGCCTCCAACACAGCCCATCTCAACGCCTCTTATACCTTCCCCGATACAGCCACCATCACCTCCCCTGCTCCCCAGCCCTCCTCTGCCCCCACGCCCTCTGCCACTGCTGCACAGCCGCCCCAACAGACCCCCTCGTCCTCTGCCACAACAACAACACCCGACTCCTCTGCCACAACAACCACACCCGACCCCTCCTCCACCTTACCCACTCCTATTCATGCTACCCGCTTGTCAAATAAAATCCATTGCCCCAATCCCAAATACGCCAAATTCGCCTCTCTACCCCCATCCCATATCACACCTAATACAGTCAAGCAAGCCTTAATCGATCCTAATTGGCGCATGATATGTCTAGTTTTTATATGATTTTACTCCCTAATTTAACTCGATTTTTACATGATTACTACACTTTGTTTAGTATTTTTATGATCTAATTACGTGTTCGAGGTGCATTGCTCGTTTTTCCTATGTTTTGTAGGAATCTAAGCATTTAGAGGCTTTTTCCTAACACAATTAGCAAGCACCAAAGTCCAACAAGCTAAGGGAAACAAGAATGGACCATGAATGGAGAAGAACAAGCCAAGCATGAAGATTTGTCAAATGGATTGAAATGAAAATGAAAGAAAACCAAAAATGAAGCCCAAAGCAAGGAGTCCACACACTCAAGCATAGGATACTCCTTTAGATGCTCAAGGAAACCCTAAACTATGCAATTAACCGGAGAATTAAGGTGTTTAAAGGCATAGCTTAGGATTCCTTAAGCATTAAATAGAGAATTTATGCTAATGTACCCGGATATTGGAGGCCCCGATCAGGGCCTGGGAACCCTGATCGGGGTTTGGCTTCTGTGAATTCTACCATTTCAAGTCCCTCTCCCTATATAAAGGAGAGGGACTTCGACACTTAGGGATATCTTTTTATCATCTTTTATCATCTTTTCACTTATCTTTTATCATATCTTTCATAGCTTTAGCACACATATTTTTCACTTATCTTTTATCATCTTTTCACTTATCTTTTCACTTATCTTTCATCATATCTTTTACTCATATTTCACATATCTTTCATAGCTTAAGCACACAAGATTTTCTTAGTTTTATAATTAGCTAAACTTTTAGTTATTACTTTGTTAAACATTTGGTTACATTTTGAAGTTATATTGCAATCTTTCCATTCAACCATTTGGGTTATTCGTTCTTCATTTCCGAGTTGTATTTCTCTATTGCGGTAATCCTAATTCTAGTTTTATGTTAGTATTTATTTCCGTCATTTACCTTACGAATCATTTAGTTAATCGTAACATTTAGTTAATCATAATTTCATTGTTTTCTACATTAGAATTGTTAGTTTGTCATTCACTAGTGTACTACATTTTATTAACAAGTTGTTTTCCTTTATAATTTCATATTGATCATGCTTATTATATCACATAGTATTAGTTTAATTATCATATGAGTGAGTAGTTTCATTTGTCTAGGGATTAAGGAAGTCATGCATAATTAGTAAATTGTAAATGTTAAAATAAGGATGAACTAATATTGATAAATTGTTTCTATCACATGCTTGTATTATTTTATTAATCTTTGTTATTTGGTCAATTGCATTGATTAAATTTGTTAATTCATTCTATAAGTCGAGAGGCACGGAATCGGATTAGACTAAGCATGTGTAGTAGGGCGACTCTAGTTATAACGGAAGTTCTCTAGAACTCGACCTAAGGTTGACACTAATATCGAGAGATGGGTGTCTTTAGCCTAAACAATTAACAATATTAAGAATTCCTATGTTTAACATGAGCATTTACGTATTTGCATGAGTGACCCGACTCCCCTAGACCCTTTTAATATTATTTGATTTGCATCATAGTTAACTAAACATGAAACCAAACCAAACCGTTAAACCGACTTGATAGTAGTCCATTCATAGCATTTCATATCGAAATTCCCGTCTCCTTGAATTCAACCCCTCGTACTACATTTATTTGTGTCTAGGGAAATTTATCTTTGCATAGGTGTGCGATATATCCTATCAAATTTTTGGCGCCGTTGCCGGGGAAACGGTTTTATTTCGTTTTTGATTTGTAGACTTCTATCATTTTTTTTCTTGTCTTTAGGAACACTTGTTCCTTGAGACCGTACTTACAATTTCCTTGAATATTGTTGCCTTATGCCCAGGTCTTCTCGAGAGGAAGAATTACTTTCATCGGATTCCGAGCCTGAGAAAACCTTTCGTAGAAGACGACACTTTTGGAAAGAAGTAAAAGAAGCCTCTTCTCCCGTGCAAGTTGAAAGTGCCAGAAAGTCTTACTTAGACGATCTGAAAAATCTTGAAAAGGGGGAGGTTTCTAGTTCATCATCATCACCACCACCCTCACCACCTTGGAGAATGGGAAACTTTCCGATCATTCCAAGCCCACCGTGGCTATGCTTCCGGCCGGTATCACCACCACTCAAATTACCGCTCCTGAATTCGAGATCAAACCAGCTTTCATTACCCTTGTGGAGAGGAAGCAATTTGGGGGAAGTCCTTTGGAGGATCCCAATTTGCATGTGCAAAACTTTTGTGACTATTGCTCCATGATTCGCCAAACGGGTGTCACTCAAGCCCAAATTAGGGAAATACTTTTCCCTTTTTCTTTGAAGGGGAAGGCAAAACTTTGGATCAATAGCCTTGATCGTGCCACCATGGGAGTAACAAATTGGGAGTTATTGGCTCTTGTTTTCTATCAAAAGTTTTTCCACCCGAGAAAATTCAAACTTTGAGGAGCCAAATCACGGGATTCCGCCAACAAGCTCTTGAGAGCTTATATGAAGCTTGGGAGAGGTACAAGGAGCTCCAAAGGCAATGCCCACACCATGGGTTGGATGCTTGGTTCCTTGCCATAACATTCTACAATGGATGTTGTGCCGAATCCCGACGAATTCTTGATTCCTCCAACAATAGGAGTTTTCAAGAAATTGACACGGATATTGCTCATGCCACCATTGAATCAATGGCGATCCACGATGCCCAATATGTTAATTCTCGGAGTGCACCCATCCAAGGAGGAGAGAGAGTTGCCGACACTAGCATCTTGAAAAATCAAATCCTTTTGCTCCAAGAAAAGTTGGAGGCTCAACAAGCGGTTCATCAACTCAATGCCGTGTCTTCTACTAGTCAAGTTGATGTTTGCGAGAGTTGTGGAGGTGCGGGTCATTACTCTAATGTGTGCCAAGCCACTATGGAAGAGGTATGTGCTTTTCAAACTTTTAAACAGAGTTCTTATCCACCTGGTACCTTTTCCAATAATTACAACCCGAAAACAAAATTCCACCCCAACTTGTCCTACAAAAGCAACAATGTGCTCAATCCTCAACCCCAACAAAATTTTGTGCCTCAAGCTCAATAAAATGCCTATGTCCCACAACAACGATTCAATTATCCACCTGGTTATCAAACTACCAACAAAGACCACCAATCCAAAACTCTCAACCAACCCAAGTTCCACCACCCCCAAATGTCCAACAACACTATCAAGAACTCAAGTTCTTAGTACTGCAATTGGCTAAGACTCAATCGGACATGTTGGCTCAATTTCAAAAGAATGATCAAAGCCATGGTTCCGCAATCAAAATGTTAGAGCAACAAATGGCTCAACTAGCCACTTCTAGCTCTCAAAGAAAACCGGGTCAATTACCACCTCAAGGTGAGCAACCACATGATACTCTCAATGCAATCACCTTGAGAAGTGGTACAAAGTATGATGAGTCACCCATTCCCAAAGACAATGAGGAGGTGCTTGTTGAGTTGGAGGTTTCATCTAACGGTAAGAAGGACGAGGTTATGCCTGAGAAGGTGGATGATCCTATTGTGGTTGAACAAGTCAAAGATGTGGAGGATGCTCCTCCGAAGAAGGTTGTTGAGACAAAAGAGCCGGAAAAAGTCAAAGTGCCTTTCCCTCATAGATTGGCAAAGCATCACAAGAACACCCAATTCGGTAAATTTATGGAAGTTATGAAGAACCTCCAGGTAACTGTTCCTTTTACCGAATTAATCACTCAAATTCCGTCTTATACTAAGCTCATGAAAGACATTTTAACTAAGAAGAGGACTTTTGACGAAGTTGAAACTATAGCCTTCACCGCCGAGTGTAGTGCTCTTTTGCAAAACAAGTCCCCTCCTAAGTTAAAAGATCCTGGTAGTTTTTCCATTCCATGCACAATTGGTACCTATCAAATTGATAAAGCTTTATGTGATTTAGGTGCTAGTGTAAGTGTCATTCCTTACTCTATTTGTGCTAAGCTTAATATGGGAGTCTTAAAATGTACTAGTGTCACTTTGCAAATGGCGGATCGTTCTATAAAACGCCCTTTGGGAGTTTTGGAGGATGTTCCCGTCAAAGTTGGTAAATTTTTTATTCCGGCTGATTTTATTGTTCTTGACATGCCCGAGATGCCCAAATCCCAATTATTTTGGGTAGACCCTTTTTACACACCGCGGGTGCGTTAATGGATGTCAAGAATGGTAGAATAACCTTGGAAGTAGGTGGCGATAAGATCACATATAACTTGAATAGTGCCATGAAGAGTCCCATGTTTGAAGAGTCTTGCTTTTCTATTGATGTTTTGGACATTGTCATAGATGACTCTATCTCTCGGTCTTTAGCTAAAGACCCTTTGGGGGCTCTCTTGGTATTAGAATCATTTGCAGATGATGACAAGATTGGGAATAAGGAGATGGATACTTTGGAGCATGAGTTGGGTGGAGAAGAGTTGTCAATCGAGGGAGTTCGCATGGACACTTGAACCAACTCGAACTTCATACGTCGTGCGGGACGTTAAACCAGCGCTTCTTGGGAGGCAACCCAAGCTTTTATTTGCTTTCATTTTTTTTCTTTTTTTTTCTTATTTTCCGTAATTTATCGTTTTTCGACTTAACTAGACTTGACGATGTTTCTTTTTGGTGATTTTTAGGTGAAACTGAAGACAAGAAGAGTTGATAAGGAAAATCACGCATCCCCAAGCACAGAAACCCGTTCGGGGAAATGTGTATTACATATCAAAAAAATAAACAGAAACTTACAGAGGGCAAACCGCGATCGGGGTTCCCAGGCCCCGATCGGGGTTTCAATTCTCTATGTGTCTACCGTTTTGTTTGTTTTATACGACAATAAGAATTTCAGCTTTACTCAGTTTCAAACCCGACGGTATACTCTATCTTTCTTCTTCATTTTTCTTCATTTAAATCCCAAGGGAACATCATTTCCTTCATCACTTTGGAGGATTCCCCCATATTTATACTAGCTTGGGGGAGGCTAGCTAGTCTAGTAGGTTATTTTTGCTTTGCACTTTAGTTGTATTGTTCTCACTCCCCATTAAATATTAACCTCTTGTCTTCCCTGTTTTGTGCTTTGAACCGTTTTTACGGTTAGCTTGGGTGTTTTTACATGTTGGCACATTGAGGACAATGTTGTGTTTAGCTTGGGGGGGATTGCATTTGCATTTTAGTTAGTAATTGCATTTAGTTAGAAAATTTATGAAACTTTGAAATTTTTGTGCTTCACATGCTTTGCTTGCCTACTTTGGTCATGGTTTACATAGTTGTACCCATTTGTATATCCCAATTTTAGCTTAATAGCTAATGATTTTCTATTATTTGACAGGATAATTGCATTCATGGGGATATCTTGACATAGTAGGTGGAAGATTGAAATTGAACCTAATAAGCTTGATCTTGACTTTTGGCAAGCCACAAATTGGTAAGGTAGAGCCTTCTTAGACCGATACATCCATATTCGGTCTCTCTTAGGTGAGTGTAGGTCTCCTTATGGTTTGTGCTACATCAATTACGCACAAGTATGGTTTTAATTTCATTTCTTTATAAGCATGCATTCATTTGTTAGCATTTTGAAGCCATTCACATGATAAATTTGCCTTTTTGAACCCCTTCACAAAAATTTATCCTTAGCTACATATAAAAATTGTCTACCTTGTTGAGCTAGTAGCCTTGATTAATTTGTGTTTGGGTGCTCATTTAGGATTTGTTGTATTTTGAAATATCATTGTGAGCTTGGTCTTAATGCTTTGAAAGAAAAAAAAATGATGATGAAAAAATGATGGAAATGAAAGAAAAAGAAAAAAAGAAAGAAAGAAAGAAGCATGAAATGAGAAAAAAGAAGCATATTTTGTATGAGAAAAAAAAGAAGAAAAAGATTTAAGAAGCTCTCATGTTTTATTCACATATTTTGGAGAGCCTTCTTGAGAATTATATTGAAATTTTGGGATAGTTTTGGGATTGAGCATCCTTGCATATGGTTGTTGCTAGCTTGACTTAGCTCCACATACCATAAATCATTTGTTCCCCTTTCTTACCTATTTCTTACCTATGGCTTCCTTTTCATGCTTGCATTTGAATGTTTTTGGCTTGTAATTTTGAAATTTTTATCATATTAGATTGCAGGCACACTCTCATGAGTCGAGGATAGGTGAGTGTTACTCACAAAAATCCTTTCACATTTAAATGAGTTTGAGAGTATCGTGAGAGTCCATAAGTCAAAAGATCATGCAAGAGCCGAAAAGATCAATTGAAGTCTTTCATGCTACACCGCCATGTAAATCTCATCCATGTTTTTGTATTATCCTTATGCCCATGTTGTTTCGGGATTTGAGTCATTATGCTTGATAGTTTAAATTTGGATATTGCAATTGTGGGGACTTCATTGTTTTCTTCTCTTGTCTTAGTCTTATGTGCTTACTTGAGGATAAGCAAGGGTTTAAAATGAGGGAGTTTGATATGTCTAGTTTTTATATGATTTTACTCCCTAATTTAGCTCGATTTTTACATGATTACTACACTTTGTTTAGTATTTTTATGAGCTAATTACGTGTTCGAGGTGCATTGCTCGTTTTTGCTATGTTTTGTAGGAATCTAAGCATTTAGAGGCTTTTTCCTAACACAATTAGCAAGCACCAAAGTCCAACAAGCTAAGGGAAACAAGAATGGACCATTAAAGGAGAAGAACAAGCCAAGCATGGAGATTTGTCAAATGGATTGAAATGAAAATGAAATAAAACCAAAAATGAAGCCCAAAGCAAGGAGTCCACAAACTCAAGCATATGATACTCCTTTAGATGCTCAAGGAAACCCTAAACTAAGCAATTAACCGGAGAACTAAGGTGTTTAAATGCATAGCTTAGGATTCCTTAAGCATTAAATGGAGAATTTATGCTAATGTACCCGGATATTGGAGACCCCGATCGGGGCCTGGGAACCCCGATCGGGGTTTGGCTTCTGTGAATTTTACCGTTTCAAGTCCCTCTCCCTATATAAAGGAGAGAGACTTCGACACTTAGGGAGTCTTTTTATCATCTTTTCACTTATCTTTTCACTTATCTTTCATCATATCTTTTACTCATATTTCACATATCTTTCATAGCTTAAGCACACAAGTTTTTCTTAGTTTTATAATTAGCTAAACTTTTAGTTATTACTTTGTCAAACATTTGGTTACATTTTGAAGTTATATTGCAATCTTTCCATTCAACCATTTGGGTTATTCGTTCTTCATTTCCGAGTTGTATTTCTCTATTGCGGTAATCTTAATTCTAGTTTTATGTTAGTATTTATTTCCGTCTTTTACCTTACGAATCATTTAGTTAATCGTAACATTTAGTTAATCATAATTTCATTGTTTTCTACATTAGAATTGTTAGTTTGTCATTCACTAGTGTACTACATTTTATTAACAAGTTGTTTTCCTTTATAATTTCATATTCATCATGATTATTATATCAGATAGTATTAGTTTAATTATCAATATGAGTGAGTAGTTTCATTTGTCTAGGGATTAAGTAAGCCATGCATAATTAGTAAATTGTAAATGTTAAAATAAGGATGAACTAATATTGATAAATTGTTTCTATCACATGCTTGTATTATTTTATTAATCTTTGTTATTTGGCCAATTGCATTGAATAAATTTGTTAATTCATTTTATAAGTCGAGAGGCACGGAATCGGATTAGACTAAGCATGTGTAGTAGGGCGACTCTAGTTATAACGAAAGTTCTCTAGAACTCGACCTAAGGTTGACACTAATATCGAGAGATGGGTGTCTTTAGCCTAAACAATTAACAATATTAAGAATCCATATGTTTAACATGAGCATTTACGTATTTGCATGAGTGACCCGACTCCCCTAGACCCTTTTAATATTATTTGATTTGCATCATAGTTAGCTAAACATCAAACCAAACCAAACCGTTAAACCGACTTGATAATAGTCCATTCATAGCATTTCATAACGAAATTCCCGTCTCCTTGTGTTTGACCCCTCGTACTACATTTATTTTTGTCTAGGGAAATTTATCTTTGCATAGGTGTGCGATATATCCTAACAGCGCAACGCTATGCAAAATGAATTTGATGCTTTAATAAAAAACAATACTTGGTCTCTTGTCACATCGACTCAAACTCAAAACATTATTGGTTGAAAATGGGTCTTTCGAGTTAAATACAATGCGGATGGTAGTCTAAAACAACACAAAGCTCGTCTTGTTGCGAAAGGCTTTCATCAACGACCCGGAATTGATTATACCGAGACCTTTAGCGCCGTCATTAAACCTACCACTATCCGCCTTATACTATCCCTTCCTGTATCTCACGGTTGGACACTATGTCAAATTGACATTAATAATGCCTTTCTTCAGGGAACGTTAACCGAGACAGTGTTTATGGTTCAACCACCGGGGTTCGTTAATTCTGAAAAATCAGATTTCGTGTGTCATTTAAGCAAGGCCATTTATGGTCTTAAAAAGCTCCGAGAGCTTGGTATACGGAATTGAAAAATTACTTCTTATCCTACGGTTTTCGAAACTCTATCTCAAACTCATCATTGTTTATTTATGATCTATCTAACATTCAACTGTTTGCTCTTGTGTACGTTGATGACATCATTATTACAGGTCCAAACTCCGCTGCAGTTCTTCGTTTTATTGCTGCCATTTCCGCTCGTTAACCTCTAAAGGACTTAGGTCCTTTATCCTATTTTCTAGGTATGGAGGTCACACCCATTGCCACTGGCTTGCACCTCAACCAATCGAAATATATATCCGATATACTGGCACGTTTTAATATGCTTGATTCCAGCCCCTCGACTACTCCGATGCTATCACATCCGCCTTTAGTCCGTCAAGATACAATGCATATCGAAGACCCTACCAATTATCGAGCTATTGTGGGGAGTCTACAATACTTGTCTCTTACACGACCGGATATCGCCTTTCCTGTGAATAAATTAGCCCAATTTCTCACGCATCCAACCTCGACCCACTGGTGTGCTCTCAAACGGCTACTCCGCTTTCTCAAAGGTACGGTCAATCATGGTCTCTTATTTCGCAAAAATAATCCTTTCAATTTTCATGCTTATTGTGATGCCGACTGGGCCGGTGACCATGATGACTATCTATCAACCTCTGGTTACGTCGTCTTTATTGGTCATCATCCAATCTCTTGGTCCTCAAAGAAGCAGCGCTCTCTATCCCGTTCCTGAACTGAAGCTGAATTCCGAGCAATAGCAGACACTACTTCCGAATTAATATGGCTCAAATCCCTTATTTCCGAACTGGGTATAACTATCCAGTACTCCTGCCATCTTCTGCGATAATCTCGGTGCTACCAACTACTCCGCCAATCCCATATTTCATTCCCGAATGAAGCATCTTGCTTTAGCTTTTCATTTTGTTCGGGAACAAGTTCAACTAGGTACGATCCGAGTTCAACATGTTAATGGGGACGATCAAATCGCCGACACTCTAACTAAGCCGTTACCAAGACCTCGGTTTCATTTACTAGCTTCCAAGATTGGACTCACTATACGACCGTCCATCTTGCGGGAGTGTGTTAGGAATAAAATATCATCACAAGCTCTTCAACCGTCTCCACCGAGTCAATAGTCAGCTCCAAAATTCTCTCCTCAGTACTCTCCTAATTTAGCTAGCTTATACTGTTAATGTATCTAGACAATTGTTAATGTATTTAGACTCTCTTGTAATCCTACTTACAAGTAATTAGGTAAGCTATTAGATTGAGCTTAGGACTCTAGCTTTGTATAAATATAACTCCTTCTGTAAACTGAAATTATCAATACAATTAACAAACACAATTCATTCTTTACAATAATAAGCCCGTAAAAGACACCATTTTAAATAAAACTTTGATTCTCAAAGATGATACACCACAAATTCTTGTAATTGATGCCGGAGGTAGTCGTAGACGGGCCATGGTGGGCAGCGTCATAGCTCAAACTGCATGTAAGAGGGGTTGGGCTGGGATAATTGTCAATGGTTGTGTAAGAGATATTGATGAAATCAATGCTATTGACATTGGGATACGGGCTTTAAGGCCCGTACCCGTACGGTCTAGCAAGAGAGGTGGTGGTGAAAAAAATGTAACGGTAGAATTTGCTGGGGTGTTGATTAGGGCTGGCGATTGGTTGTGCGCGGATAGTAGTGGAGTTGTCGTCTCTAGCTGTGAATTATCGGTTCTAGGGCCGGTTTATCAACCGGTCTTAAATGACCAAGCTAGGGGTTATATACACACCATTGCGGACTACACTAGCATGATCGAACCGAGTCGCTTGTTCAAGGCACATTGCCTTAAAGACCACCACTTCTTACCCAAGTTCCTCCCTGAATTTTATGAGAGCATTGATATTGTTGGGGTGATTCCTGTACTGTTGGATGTGTTAAAGTCATTCATTTCCCTCCAGGTTTGTGCAACTGTGCATGCATGCTTTACTAGTAAATTTTATATGTATTCTAAGTGTGTCATTTATTCGTTTACTTGTAGGCTAATGTAGTTATACGATGTAGTATCAATTATAACATTGAAATTTTCCTCTTAACATCATCACAACTCACCAAAAAAACATTACTCCATATAACTTTATGCTAAGAATTGCAAATCTACCGCTTTTCCGACTTTGATTATCGAATATGTATTTGTGTGATATATTTTGAATTTATCGATTAAATTCAAGTAGTACAAATATCTCACAAATATAAAATCAATAAAAAGCGATAAATAAATTTGCACAACGATTTTTGAGGTGGTTTCGTCGTTTCACACCCCAAAGCCTACGTCGACTATTTCTCAATTTCTTATTTTAGTACTTCTCCACGTATTACAAAATAATTAACCCCTTTTACAACTACGTACAATATTAATGAGTATCGTTAAACCCTCGACTTCGAACGATACTTAAAAATTGTGACTTGAGTAACACGACTTTTCAAAAACAAAAAATTATGCAATTTAAAAACTTTTTTTAAAACAATGACAAAATTAAACTCATAAATTATAAGGAGTATGTTTGAAAATGTAATTTGGTAATAATGATAACACCTATTTATAGTAAATAGGAGTAGTACTGTATAACAATAACTAAGCTGCCAAATAATTAAATTTATTAAAAAAAAAACTTTTATTAAAAGACTATCTTATTAACTTGTAAGGGCATAAGCAATGGTAGAGGTTTTATACCATATTTTTTATAGCCACATAAACATACTTTATTATTTATGGACCTTTTTTTTACTTTTTTTTTATGGCGAGGGAACCCGCAGCCGCTATCTTTGATGCGCACTGGATAAATTCCCGGGTGTACGTAGAGGTGGCAATCGGATCAATCAGGTCGGTTACGGGTCGGGTTTAGCAGTTCGGGTCATGTCAGGCTCGGATTTGGTCGGGTCAAGTTGCTTATTCAGGTCGATTCGGGTTCGGGTTGGGTCGCTTACGGGTCAGATTAATCGGGTCAATAACTACAACAAGTCGGTTCAGTTTCGGATCGGTTAACCAATGAGTCGGGATATATCAGGTCAATATGCTTGATCAGGTTGAGACCGGTTTGGTTTCGGGTTACTGATGGGTCGAGTATTTTATATTGCCGTCTTAAATTTGAAAATTAATCGGGTCAATGGTCAGGTCGTTCTGTTAAAAGATCACTTTTGAACTTATGAATTATAATATTAGATTAGAGGAACTCGATACAAAAGATATTTGTAAAATATAAGAGTATAACACTATAAAAGTTGATGATTGTATAATTTCGTTGAATACTTATGTTGCTCGACCTCGGTTATAAGTATATGACATGAGTGCCTATCCAATGTCGGATTCGCCTATATTATGGACAAAAAATAATGTTTTTGGTCTAAATTAATCAGTTGTTTATGGAGTTCATAGTTTTGAACATTTGACATATGAAGTATGGCAAGGAACTAAATGAATTACTTATGAAATAGATTTTATTTATTATCTTGACGGTGATCCTACGCATTTAATGCTGAATAGGCTCTATTAGAATGATGTATTTGAGGTTTGGATTTTAAGATCATAATTAATAACCGAGGTCAGACTATATGGTCATAACTCATAACTCTTTCTTTCCTTTATTGTTTTCAATGGAGCCAAAACTAAGCACTTTTTTTCTCACAAAGCGTTAATTTAAAATTTTCTACATATATCACTTACAAAATAATTATTAATAAGTTTAACTAGGAAAATAGCGTACTAAATTTACAACTGACTATTTATTTTAAGATTACATTTCGTTTTGAAAATAAAATGAGCGATAATTTTTTATATCAAATTTATTAACAAAAAAAACAAACTATAAAGGAATTTAGATTTCTAAAAAAGATTATTTGGCTATGCGTCGGGTCGAGTTTAATCGGGTTAAAACGGGTTACATGTCGGTTCAGTTTGGTTTGAGTCAGGTCTGGTTTGTGGGTGAATCGGGTATCGGGTCGGGTCGGGTCTGGTCGAGTCACAAGTCGGTTCGGGTCATATCATTTCAGGTTCTATCGGTTTATCGGTTAACTTTCGGGTCGGTTCAGGTCGGTTTCAGTTCAGCAAATTTACGGGTTCTATCAGGTTGGTTTTCGGATAAGTCAGGTCGGTTCTTCGGATCGGGTCACCTTTTGCCAGCTCTAGGTATATGTAATAGCCTACAAACCACGTGCATCAGGTTAACCACCCTTTTTACGGGGTAACATGCTCGAAGTCTAGAAGGCATAGCCCCAGGACATTTATGGAACTTCTTATTTTCTCCTCAATACTAGAAGTTCCATTAACACCTTTTTATTGGGACTCACTACTCTTTTAATCATTATAAAAATGGTTCTCTATTTTAGAAACCAAGTCCATATAAAGTGTCATATTAAGTGAAACAATGGGTAAAAAATTCCTTATATGATATATGTGGAACTTCTTATTTTAGCGCATTGCTATTGCCCTAGAAACTATCTATCCCTCTTATACTAAAAGATTAAGCCTCATTGAAATTTCCCTCCAAAGTGCTAGATTTAAATAAGGAAATTATAGTATTGGTAATAAATGCATATTACATATCAATTCATAGAAATTGATTGCAAACAATTATATATATAGTTATAAACATTCTGCACTATTATTTTAGTTTCATGACAAAAAAATTGCGGTGAATATAATTTGGGAAAAAATTATAAAAGTAATATCATTCGTTACAAAAACAGAACTAAAATACAAATTTCATAACATTAGTCACTTTTTACTTTCTCGATTTCAATTTCTTTCTCTTGAATCAATATACAACGATGCAAAATGCGAAAAATTAATTGAATATTTATAAATAATATACACCTTAAAAAATAAGAATCTACATATACCGTGCAAAAGTATATTTATTTTTACAACAAATATTTTATGTAATTGTATTACCAATGTCATTAATTCACGTTTATATTGCATCTTTAGTGAATATAGTGATATAACAACAATATTTTTCTAAAGAATGTTAACAACTAGGTGGAATACCCGTGCTACGCACGGGACGCCTTGTATAATCGTTTTAATCCGTTCGGTTATATTTGTATATTCTTTAGCACACCAGTACCAGTCTTTGAATTGTGGTAGCTTGTTATGATGCGAGCATTTTATATAAATGGTATTAGTGGTTGTCATTTCACATGAAACAGTTTCGTGTTACCAATATATGGTTAAGTGTAAGTTTTTTATTAACGAATGATGATCCTATATTTGTTACGTCTTAAACATATTATATAACACAAAGTGTAACACGGTCTCACACAGTCACACCATGAGACATCTCATTTTTGTTTAAAAGATGCTCATTTATTGTGCATAAATGAGTTATATTTCAATATGTCGTCTCACAATATTAGACGATCTCATACTATAATTACTGATAAAGCTATATACTTCATTATTATTATTATTTAATATAATCAAGCACCTGTGAATTATGACTAACTATTTAGCTGCCACTTTTCTTTAAGTTATTTTTATATCATCAACACTCCTAATTTAATGTCGGTCATCATCGTTCCAACCAATCCTTTTTTTTAAATGATCAATTAAATTCTCCTTAACTTACCTTCATCTTGACCACGTCGTTGTCTTCTTTGTTCCTTTTTTCATTATTTCCTCCCAGTTAATTAATAATATGTCCCCCAACCTTAAATGAATCTACTTGTTGCTCGTATCCCGTTTTTTTCGTCTATGCAACTATATATCCAAATCAGGTTTATAATTAATCAGTGGCAACCCTAACCTTATACTTCGTATGAGTTGTTTATATCGACGGTGAAACAAATGCTATCTTGTATTAGTTTTTAGTTTTGATTAGATTCCTAAGTCACAAGTCATATTATTTTTCGGCTAAGTTTTCCAGACGGAGAACTCTGGGAGTTAGAAGACGTGTATAACTTAAGTTACGGTTCCAAAATTGATAAGGATTCTTTATAATTTTTATTTAGGAATGGTCTCTTTGTATTTTGACCAAACTACTCATATAAGATGCCTTGGATTTATGTCGTTAGTTCTGTTCTTCTAAAACTCATTAAAAGTTTGTTAAGTTTTCAGAAATTGCTTAAAAATGAAGCTGGTGTTTATTGGTGTAAAGATTGCCTTTATCTTCTTGAAGTTGTTACTCTCCGTCCCAATCAGTTGCTTACCTTTTATTAAGGGTTATATTGTTTCATGGACATGATTTACTCAATCCTGGACACAATTTCCAACTTTATCCCTTCCCATTTCAACACTTCTTTTTTTAAATTTTGTTCCTATTTCAATTTCCTCCCTCAACCTCTCAACCCCCATGTCCTGCTAAAATAAAAAAAAAGCCACCCTGCTTATTCACAAATGAAAAAAAAAAACAGCCCTTCCCTTGCCCTTGCCACATCCCTGCCATCCTTATGGCCCCACCCTGCCTCTGTTGTCTATCGTCGACCACCTTGTCTATGCCGCCACTTTCCTCGATCGATAAACCCCCTTGCCGCCTCACCTCCGACGATGCCCCATGAACCACATGTCATTAGTTCTCCGACCCATCAACACCCTGCACACGCCACTCAACCACCTCCCTGCACGGCTGACCACCCCCTCCACTGCCCACGTCGTCCTCCCTCCGTCGCCAGTTGCCATCTTTGCCACTCCTAATTTAATTTTAATAAACCCTAATTATTTCTTGAACCCTAATTCAATTTACACCTATTTAATTGAATAACAAATTTGGTGATTTAATAATGAAGTTTGAATTATTACTTGATTAATATGAAGATGAAGGTTAAGATTTTTAATTGAGTAATTTGGTAAATTTTGGCTGATAGAAAAAGAATAGAAGAGTGTATTTTTTTTGTGTGGAGAAGGGTAGTGAATGGAAAAATTATGTCAAAAAGTCTATAAAAGAGTAAAACATGTCCATGAAAGAGCAATTACGTTTATTAAAATACTCCTCATAAAAAATATAAATATTAAATAATTGAATAGGACAAAGAGAATATATCAATAACATTTGATTAATTAATACTTCGTAATCGTAACCATCAATATGTTAGGAATGATCATGAGTAGCATGACATAATAAAGATTTACATAATCCGTACATATATATTATCAATCTCAAAATCATACTATGATCCGGAAACATTTAAAAAAAATGCAAATATTCTTAGCAAAACCCATGAATCATGTTCATGGATGTCGGTCATCGGATGAACTTTAGCATTTCGTTTAAGTCAGGGTCTCTTATATCGGCCGAAAATTTTGTGAGTCTATCTCTTATAATAGGTACCATATACATCGGGGTGTATCTTCGTTCACTTTGGCTTGTGTTGTCCTTTAACGTGGATAAAATTTTGTTATATCGGCTGAAGATTTGTTGCGTTATGAATTTAAGTCCAGCCCCGTGCCTTATATTGGACTTAATATAATCAACCAATTATACTATTATATTATACCTAAAATTACAAGCCAATTTGCACTATTAATACTTTAGTTAGATCACATATAAAATTACGAAATCTTCTATTTATTAAAGCTAAGTTCTTTTTAAGACTCTTATTGGCTCCTACATTTTAGGAAGTCAAAACAAACTTTAAAAATTAACTACCCCACCACTAACAAGATACAAATTAATTCAAGGAGGTAAGTTTCCATGAATTTAATTTTTTACGTGCAATCTTTAATTTATGAGGTTACATGAATTTTATTTTTGAGTTTAAATTCTTTAAAAATTTACTAATACCCCACCATTAACAAGATACATGTTAAATTGAGTTTAGATAAATTTGATTTTTGAGTTTCATGAATTATACTTACAAAAATAGGAAAATTTGAGTTTACGTGAATTTTATTAATTTACATGTGCAATTTTCAGACTAACTTATTGATAAGCTTAAAAAAATAGCATTCGATTATCAAAAAAAAAGTATACCATAATATTTTTATGACTAATAAAAGAGAATAACAATCTAAAAAACCATTATCATCACAACAAGAAAAAAAATAGAAATTAAATTAGGGAATTACAAAAAAAAACCTATCTTTTTTTTATTCAAACTTTATATATTTCAAAAGTAAAATCATATTTTAAAAATTGTTACACAAAAAAAATCTAGAAAATTCAGGCTAATTCCATTAATAGAGCTTTAAAAAAATAGTAGAAATCAAAAATGTAAATGGAACATAATAAATTTATTGTGCGACATTATATAATTAAATGTAAAATGTTTAGGGGAACCACAGGAACATGTAGAAATAAAAAATAAAGATAAATATGTTTAATAAGAAAATAGATTCAAAATTAAAAAGTCAGTTTACATTATGATCTAACAACAAATGTCGTCAAGAAAATTACATCCTTATTTAAGAAAACAAAACAACAAGAAAGTCAAAATGTCAAAAAGCAGCATTTTGTTTCCTTAATTTCAGGACCACTTTCTACAAACTAATTAATTGCATACTATCTTATATTAATTAAGAAATGAATACAACTTTAATAATATGGCTTATATACGGAGTATTAAGAATACAAATATTAAATACAAAAATTCATATCATTATAATTACAAAAATCATTTCAAATAATTAAATTTCATGACTATAGTAATTACAAAAATTATTTCAAATATACTAAACATTAAACACGGTAAAATGAAAAAGAAACAGTGCGCTTAAATTTGAGAAAAAGGATTATACATCTGAGGTACTACCTCAAACTAGTATGAATTTGAGTTTTTGTGGAATTTTTTCGAGGTTTTTAAAAAGTATAGATTATTTTTTAAATTTTATATATGATATTTTTTGAGTTTTATTGTAATATTTTTGAGCTTAAAGTTCAAATTAATGAACTCAAAAACTTTATATTAAAATTCATACTTTTTAATACTAAACTCAAAAACTTTATTGTAAAGCTCAAGAACTACATTATATTATATGTGTTATTACATCAGATGTATAATCCACTTACTGCTTAAATTTAGTGCCAGTGGTGAAGTACTACAGTATAATTTTAAATTTTCAGATCTATGAATGTATCAAAATCAACATGAAAAAACATACTTTATATATTCGCCTGCAAATCATTTAACTTTAAATAAACAAGTATCGAAATCAAATGCAGTTTTTTTTATTAAAAAAAAATGATCAGAGATTAAACCACTATCAAATTCACTACAAAAATTATCTATCAAAATCAACAAATCTCATTAATTCACATCATTCACATGCATACTTACCTCATTTATGAACCGATTAAACACAAAAAATAACATTTAACATTTTAACATCATCATAATACGTTGGAGAAATAAGAAGACTTAGTCATTAAAAAAATCAAATAAGACGACTTGATCTTCACTTGATTTTTTTTTTGTAAAAGGGTTAAATCATTTTAATTTGTAAGATGAATTAATTAAGAGATTAAAAGATAAGAAAGATAAATTTTGAATAATTGAAAATAGAAAACAAAATGATCTTCACTGGTAGGTAGGTTTATGTTTTGAAAATAAATATTAGATTATATTAGTCATATGTAGAGAGCCTAGAGTTATAACAAATTAACAATAGGTCTCCCATAAATCGGATCTATTCGTCTTACGAATAAAACGGATCAAATATTATCTATTTGAGTTGATGAGACAAACAATTTATTAGTGCTAAGAACTGTCTTTTTGTCTTATTCATAATATTTGACCCGTCTTCAACTTGTGACAAATAGTATCCGTCTCTAATGAGAATATCTGACCGATTATTATGGGCTTATGGAATTTAGTAAGTCTTAATAGAGATAATATCCTAAGACGGGTTAATACCAAATGGTGGTATTAAAGACAATATTTTGGTATATTCGGAGTAGATAACAAGTGGAAAATTAGTATGTACTTTACCTATTTTAAGCTAATTATCCGTTTTAAGCTCATTAAAAGCGAGCATATGTGTCATAACATTAACACATGCCAAGTATTACGCATAATACAAAAGTAGGAATGTATTGAAATTGTCGAAAGATTTATCTCAACTATGCAAGTGGGATCTTAGTTGAACCGTTTTATTTCTTAACATGGACATATCTGTTTTATATAAGACCTATTTATGGAATATGGGTAATTTTATGTACCCATTAGTTGTTTAAGATGGATTATTTTCGTATAGTTAATAATATCTCAAAATTAGTTCATGTACCTGAAATACGAGACTCTAATTTACGTATCATACTTATATCGCTGAAATACGAGACTCTAATTTACGTATCATACTTATATCGCATTTAAAATAGGACCTTAATATAACAAATCCATGCAAATTACGTTATTTATCGTACTTATATTAAAACAACACTTATAAAAATAAAATTATTTTAATAAGTTTTATTACTAAAATGTTATAAAAGGCGTGTAAAATTGTTTTTTCTATTACTTTTTTTTATTAATATACAACTTTGACTTTCCTATTTTTTCACATTTGCTTTTTGAAGGCCAAAACCACCAAATTTTGATTGTAAATATATTGAGAATAAAATTATTAATACATATAACTAAAATATTTACATTTATTATTTCAAACAATCATTCACGAAATATTATTTGAAAAAACTGAAAAAGTTTTGTGTTGGAGACTACAAAAAAGCAACACATACGAAAACAGAAAATTAGACAGTATTGGTATTAAAATTTTAAAATTTTTGATTTTCATTGACCCAACTGGTCAAGCCAGGTCGGGCGGGTTGAGACCCTAAAATAACGGGTCATTTCAAGTTTGAGTCAATTGGGTTGAGAATCAAGATTAACGGGTCTTTAACTTGAAAAAAATGGGTCGAGGCAGTGTGTTTACAATAACGGGTCAAGTCTTGACATGTTTAGTTGTAATACATTGATAATTGGGTTAACCATTATTTTGAAATATGAATTTACATACAAAATATCACAAATCCTCATTTGTGACGGGCATATCCGTCGCAAGCTTGCGACGGGTCAAATACTACCCATGTGGGTAGATAAGGCAAAAGCTAAGTGCCTAGGGAATCATTATATTTTGTCTTATCTACCCACATAGGTAGTACTTGACCCGTTGTAAGCTTGTGACGGATATGTCCGTCACAAGGAAGACTTGCTGACAAAATATACTCTTTCACGATGCCATATTACGAAATAAACTTTCTTTATCAAATCACGTGTCAATTTATTACTCCATATTTTGTTGGGTAAGTATTTGGATTCATAAATATTTAGAATAGTTTAGAACATATTATAAAATATGAGGGGCTTACCTAATCCCATGTGTTCTTATAAATTTCTAACAAATACATTTAAAGAAATCTCACGACATATAACATAATATTCTAATGATTGTATTATATGATAATATTTTTAAAATCATTTATATACGTCATACGAGTATATAACATGATACAACTATTAATTTTGGATAGGATAACAATCAACCTGAACATTTACCTAATACAAGAACACAAGATTTTACATTCAAAATATGTCTTTTGAGAGCGTATCATGCAAGATTTGTAAGACATGTCATTAACTACACTAGAATCTAACATTTTTTTATATAATATTAAGGTGATAACTACCTCTATCATGTGATGAGCAGGGGCGGAGCCAGGATTTAAAACTTGGGGTAGCAAAATTTTTTGTCATATAATCGTGTCTTACAAAATTAGAGATCGTAATTTGCAAAATGATTTTGCAATATAAATCCTTATTACATTCATAATGTGAATCCAATGAATGTTACGTAGTATCTTGTTATATTTCGTCAAATCAAACAAAGTAACAAGTTATCAATTTTTTTTGTTATAACTTACTTTCATTATTTAGCTACTATTGTAAATTTAAATTTGTTTTAAAGGTGCACAAAATAAAGTTGTTCCCCTTATTCTAATAACCCTTTCTCATTTGAAAATTTCTACAACATTTTGAAAATAAAGATTATTCGCAAGACGCAATGCTCATTTATAGAATAAACTCATTAATATAGAAACAGAAACTATGAACTTATTAATTCATCGGAAAAATGAATGACAAATACCGTAGTTAAAAAATCTGAAAATTAAATTGAAGTAAATCAATCGATCAAATAAAAGGGGAATAGTGGCACGAAATTAAAGTCATTATCAACCTCTAAAAACATTTAATGCATTAAATAGTTGTTTATGGAGAAAAAAACAATAAAAATGGTTGAAATAGGGCTTGAACCCCTGACATATTAATACAAATCAGCCCAATAATACCAGCTGTGCTACTCACATTTCATGTTTGCTAATTGCGCATGTTAATATCTATTTGGCTGAATAGTGTTCCAGTTATTTTGTAGTAGCAGATTTTAATTTTTAAACCAATTTTTTTTGATTTGGGGTAGCAAGTGCTACCCCTTGCTACAAGGTAGCTACGCCCATGGTGATGAGAGATCTTACATAAACACTATTGAGAAACCGTCTTATAGAAAAATATTGATAATAACGAAATCTAAAATACAAACACGTGCAATTTGCACGGGTTTAAAACTAGTAATATGATAAAGCAATAAGCAAGAAATCACATAAGAAATAAAACAAATCACATACACAATCAATATTATAAAAAAGTTCATCCTATCATCAAAGAAAATAAACCAAAAATTAAAGAGGAATATGATGATGGTAAAGTTGGATTTTTTTGTACGCTGGACACAATGGCTTTATATTTAAATATATAGCATTACCGTAAGCAAACCAAGCTACTCCGTAATAATTAGGAGTCTTCTTAATCAAGGATTACTTTGTACTATTCATCCTTTTTTTCTTCAAAGTGTTTGAGTATTTTCGTTTATCAAATTGAAAAGCTTGCAGATACGTTTCCCCTCTAATTTATACGGAGTAGTAGAAAATAGTTAGTGCATTTGAGAGTGTGAAATTGTGAATTAGCATTGTGATGAAAATCGAAAGGCTAAAATCAACCTAACATAAAGAGCAATTGTAATGCATGATGAATTAAATTTTAAACGCAAATCATGTAATAAATTCATATATACACAATATACAATAAGAAATAACATGGAATTCCAATACAAATGGGCTAATACGCCAATATGGAATAAGGAAGATAAACTCCAAGCTGTCAATTGTGTAGGATTGTGTTAAACTCTGCCAAATAAATTTGATTTTAATGCAATCTTATCAAATTTAAAATTCATTATTATTACCTGATGGAGTACATACAACATCATTCGTAAGGGGGGATTCGACCTAGAATTTAAAATTCATTATTACCTGATGTAGTACATACAACAATCATTTGTAAGGGGGGATTCGACCTAGAATATATCATACCTAAATTTTCAAACCAAACAACATTATTAGTATATACAACAAACAATATACATTGGCTAACAAACAATATACAAACTATAGAACGTAATATGCAAACACATTGTTAACTAAACAATTGATACTCACAATAAATATCTTAAAACTAATTCATCCAACATCATGATTTTGAGGTTAAACAAAAAGTTTGAGAGACATTTAGGATTGAATGAAAAAGGAGTCCGACACTTGTATTTTGTAAAGCGCCTTTTATAGGTACTATATTATTAGTTTGAAGTTATATAAAACTCTTATTAATTATCAATCCTTAATATTAATTAACTATTATAATTATTTGATAGAATCTGTAACAATCAGATTCCAAAAATTAAACAACTTTTTTTTCTATCCAATTCTAGTATTAACCAATTGTACGAATTAGTTATCCATATTTTATCTAAGTAGTTTGGAGAACTTGGAGTCTCTAATATCATTTGGAATTTCAACTTTTAATGTGGGAGCTCGAAAGTCATTCACTAACGTTGGACTCTCTAATATCGCTCGAAAAGTCCCTGTTTTAATTATATAGAATGAATGATGATGATATATGTTTCAATAAAACCGAGACTCTTATTAGAAGTAAAACTGTTCTTGAACCTTCTCTTTTATACCTCTTAATATAAACCATTACTAATAATAATTTTATAATTAAATTTTAAATAGAGTTATACACGTGATATTATTGTTACATTATCTAATATTTCCATCTTAAAAACTGCGCATATGCGCGGGATCTAACTAGTTGACAACAACGATTCTTGTCACCCGTACGTGAAAGGTAAGCTAACAAGATAACTTTTGAGCGTTTAATGATTTGTAGGCTTAATTTGTTCATCTAACAATTTACACGTGAAAACTAAGGAGTTTCAATAAAATAAGGGTAGTCTTAGTTGAACTCAAAGTGTAACACTCCTTCAGTTGTTTACACGTGAAGAAGCAAATGGATATGAATATATGTTATGATAAAACTTTGGCTTCTTTAGATCAACGGAGCCGGTTCTGAGGGTTGTCTGGAGAGGCGGCCGCCTAGGGCACAAGCTAGAAAGGGGCCTATTCTTCTGAGTTTAAAATAATAATAGTAGGAAAATAAAAAAATAATCAAATTTAGAAAAAACAAAGTAACGGTATTCTAATTTTTCACCCTGATTTTTATTCTCCCTTTTTTTTTTCCAAAACCCCATTTCTCGTCTCTTTTCTTCTTTAATTGACATTTAAAGTATCTATAAAACTTATCTTCCAGTTCCCAATGAACGACTTCTTAATTTAAACAGCTTATTGGGGGAAAAAGGATTATACAGTACTACCTTAAACTAAGTATGAATTTAAATTTTTGTTCTTTAATTTTTTATCTTTTTAAAGATTATAATAAATTACTTTTTAAATTTTATAGATGATACATTTTTATTTTTATTGTAATGTTTTTGAGCTTAATATTCAAATTAATGAACTCAAAAACTTATAGTAAAACTCATAATTTTTAATACTAAACTCAAAAACTTTATTGTAATTTGCTCGAAGTCCACATTACCTGTGATAGTATATCATATGTATAATCCACTTTTTATATTGGCCATATTCTAATTTTTAAATAATTTAAAAATTTTAAGCACATGTTGCATATAGCCTTATAAATTGAAGATATCCTATTTAGCTTGAAGTCATAACAACTAACATAAACCTACCTAGTGTTATAACATCACTTCATAAACGTTTTCGTCCACACCATAATATAACATGGCATGCCAATGTCACGGTAAGGGAAACTTCATTGTGTGTGCTCAAACCCCGAAACCAGTGACCGAAACACCGGATGTATGTGATGCAAATTCCCCTCTACTAGCTACAGGCGACTTGCGGGTACTAGACCCAATCTTTACACCATATGGCCGCAGAAAAGCTTTTTGCGGCCACGTGGTAACTGTAAAGACCTTTGAGGATAACAAGCTCGTAAAAGACACCATTTTAAATAAAACTTTGATTCTCAAAGATGATACACCACAAATTCTTGTAATTGATGCCGGAGGTAGTCGTAGACGGGCCATGGTGGGCAGCGTCATAGCTCAAACTGCATGTAAGAGGGGTTGGGCTGGGATAATTGTCAATGGTTGTGTAAGAGATATTGATGAAATCAATGCTATTGACATTGGGATACGGGCTTTAGGGCCCGTACCCGTACGGTCCAGCAAGAGAGGTGGTGGTGAAAAAAATGTAACGGTAGAATTTGCTGGGGTGTTGATTAGGGCTGGCGATTGGTTGTGCGCGGATAGTAGTGGAGTTGTCGTCTCTAGCTGTGAATTATCGGTTCTAGGGCCGGTTTATCAACCGGTCTTAAATGACCAAGCTAGGGGTTATATACACACCATTGCGGACTACACTAGCATGATCGAACCGAGTCGCTTGTTCAAGGCACATTGCCTTAACGACCACCACTTCTTACCCAAGTTCCTCCCTGAATTTTATGAGAGCATTGATATTGTTGGGGGTGATTCCTGTACTGTTGGATGTGTTAAAGTCATTCATTTCCCTCCAGGTTTGTGCAACTGTGCATGCATGCTTTACTAGTAAATTTTATATGTATTCTAAGTGTCTCATTTATTCGTTTACTTGTAGGCTAATGTAGTTATACGATGTAGTATCAATTATAACATTGAAATTGTTCTCTTAACATCATCACAACTCACCAAAAAAACATTACTCCATATAACTTTATGCTAAGAATTGCAAATCTACCGCTATTTTGACTTTGATCGAATATGTATTGGTGTGATATATTTTGAATTTATCGATTAAATTCAAGTACTACAAATATCTTACAATAATAAAATCAATAAAAAGCGATAAATAAATTTGCACAACGATTTTTGAGGTGGTTTCGTCGTTTCACACCCCAAAGCCTACGTCGACTATTTCTCAATTTCTTATTTTAGTACTTCTCCACGTATTAAAAAATAATTTACCCCTTTTACAACTAACTACAATAATAATAATAATAATTGTTAAACACTCGACTTCAAACGATACTTGAAAATTATGGACTTGAGTAACACGACTTTTCAAAAATAAATAAATTTTGCTATTTAAAACCTTTTTTAAAACAATGACAAAATTATACTCATAAAATTTATAGTAAATAGGAGGAGTAGTAGTGTATAACAATAACTAAATTATCAAATAACTAAATCTATTTTTTTTAAAAATCTTTTATTAAAAGACTATCTTATTAACTTGTAAAAACTATCCATCGACAACAACAATTCTTGTCACTCGTACGTAACAGGTAAGCTAACAAGATAACTTTTGAGCGTTTAATGATTTGTAGGCTTAATTTGTTCATCTAACAATTTACACGTGAAAACTAAGGAGTTTCAATAAAATAAGGGTAGTCGTCTTAGTTGAACTCAAAGTGTAACACTCCTTCAGTTGTTTACACGTGAAGAAGCAAATGGATATGAATATATGTTATGATAAAACTTTGGCTTCTTTGGATCAAAGACAACTTTTCAGGCGTATAACCAATATAGTTATAGTTTTGTAAAAGGTAACGGTATGTGAAAAACTAAATTGAGTTTTGTAAAAAGTAATGGCATGTGAAAAACTAATTTGCCTACCTTAAAAAACATCGTCTACTATATACTAAAGCACAAATTTTTAAAGCGTTCTTATTGGTCGATGAAATAAAAGAATTTATCAAATTTGTAGTGATGTGGGACCCCCCATGTTTAGGTTTAAAATTAATTAATCTCTCTCATTCATTCATTATTATATACTCTTTACACTATATTTTATTAACATAACATTTAATGAATAATAACATAGTTTTATATCATTATTTAATCCCATTTTCACATCCGTAAAAAGATATTATAAACACAAATTATTACATTCCCTAGAATTAAAATTTACACTCCAAAATTTACATATTACAATTACATACAAATTACTAAAATGATTTTCTAATACAAAAATCATAGTATCAGTTTCAAAATATATAGTGTATACTCCGTAAGAAATCATATTATGTTTAAAAATTTTGGGCTCTAAACATTAAAGGGCAAGCCATGTTTTCTGAGAACATATAGTTATTTGCATTCCCGTTGATATAAGATATTTCTTTGTTCATATTATTGGTTTAAATTATTATATTGGTTTGAATGTATTAAAATCATGTTATATTAACAAAATATATTAACTTTTTATTGATTTTTTAATTGATCGTGAATTTAAAATTTATCTTATAAAAACTTATTACTTATATACATATACTTATATTTTACTTGAATACATTCAAGTTGTTGTTTGTTTCACGATAAAAATAAACAAAAATCAAGTATAATCATGTATCAAATAATAACGGCTTTTATTAATTACAACCCGTGCATTTTCTGCACGGGTTTAAAACTAGTAACTCATAATATGAATACTTATTATTATGAGATTGTGCCACTTACCAAGTCAATGTGTTAATTGTGGAGAAGAATGAGGAACATAATTATGTTATGGAATTGGAAAAAAAAAAATTTCTAGGTTGATAGAAAAACAAAACTTATGCAAGCACAAATTCTCATTGAAGATGAGACATATTCGTCTTCAGTTAAGACAGATTGGATCCCTCTAACAAAAAAGTAAGTGAGAGGACAAGTGGGGATCCATTTAGCACCCCACTTATCTTTTCACTTGCCTCCTTTGAAAGGAAACCCGACCCGTTTTCTTTGAAAACGGATATATCCCGTCTTCCATCAGACCTTTGATAAATAAAGTTACGCAAAAGTCAAATTTGTTGTTGAAATGAATATATGAATCATTCTATATAATTAAAACAAAAACTTTTTGAGCCATATTAGAGAGTCCAATCAACAACAATGAATGACTTTCAAGTTCTCACATTAAAAGTTGTGTTTCTAGCAATATTAGAGACTCCAACATAATTAAAACACTTATTAGTATTTTATATTAAAATACAATATATAATAAGAGATACCAATTCAATAATATTATATGAATTATATATATAATAATGCTAATTAGATATTACGTACATTGGTGGTGTTTGTATTAGAGTGAAAAGGTTAATAATGCTAATAAATGTTTTGGAAAAGGGATATAAAATTGAGACGAAAAAAAGTAGAACTTTTTTTTTAATCCAAGTCCAAATGTGTGTTTATCTTAAGTACGTAAGGTTTGATAGGTACGTTTTATTAATGTCCTGCTACAAATTTATAAATCATTTACCTTTTATTGTTGAAATATCATGCAAGCATGGTGATTGGTGACACAGATTGAAAATAGAGTTTGAAGACAACCAAACAATACGTGAAATATTAGATGTTATATATATTAGATATTAGATTTATAGTTAAACGTAGCATGTCGTAATTTAGAGGAGACTATTGATTGATTATAATTGCTTGTGTGTTTCATTATTCATGGGTAGTCAATTTATAGTACAAAGGGAGATAATTCCAAAGTTTTCATTGGGAATGCAACAATGAAAGATACAATGGATATAGGGAAGCTACAATGGACTATAGAAAATGACAATAGACTATAAATACATTACCGTTTCAGTAATCACTTTTAATCATTATAAAATGATTATTTTTCTATAATATATAAATAGTCATTTTTTAACATAAAATGTTTATACAATGGTCACGCATTATAACTAATACTAACTCAATTAATTAAGTCAAAGAAAACAAAGGGTGTAATGTCTCTCGACACACAATCTGGCCAGAAGGTTAACCAAACACCATCTTACATTTGAAGTAAAATGCAAATTAATATGAAATTAATAGGTATTTAACACGAAAAACTATAAATCAGGGGGGCTTATATATTAATCCTTACTTTGGATATGATACATAATACTGACATATTATTGTTACCCCACTGTGTTTTATTATGAGAAAACCAAACCATGTATATTGGAGAGGGTGTAGACACTAATATTAATAGTTAATAATCACACTACGTGAAACACAAATTAGTAGAGTGAAATTCGAAGTTCTAATAAACTACACCCTGGTTAATTAGACAAAGCAAATAGTTAATAATGAGAGTGGTAAACATTCAAACAAAACGGGGGGAAAAGTGAAGGAGATTAGAGGGAAATTAAGCAATCGTTCTAGAATAATAAATAAGAGTGGTTATAATAACCCGTTGAAATTTTGGGTTGTGCAGTAAGCCGGGATAGGGAGCAGACTGGGCTAAAAGATTGCAGCGCAGACACGGTGTGAACATCAGACCGGACTGGCCAGCTATCTTCTTCCACTTCGAGCCCAACCCAAGAGTAGCAGGCTAGACCGAGCCAGGAGGGGCCTTTGTGTTTTATTTGTTTTAGCGTTGAGATCGGGACGAGCTAAAGAAATTTGAGCACTAACCCGGCCCGTGGGGAAAGTCGGGTTTTGTGCTATGGGCTACCCGGGATGGATTTACGTACTCAGAGGTGCGGGCTAGGCTAAGCTAGCCCGCTACGTTGTACACCCCTATAATCAAGTAACGACTAACGAAGACGTACATGTAGTTTGAGTATAAACCAATCTTTGGACTCCAACCATCAAGGGTAAGACCAAAAATATCACGTATTCAAATCTTACTACCCCTCACTTCTCAAGTAAAATATTGATACCATGTATGGGGAGTTATGTCGCTACAATTACTCTTTAAGCCAAAGAACATTTGTGCGAGCGACTTAGTGTATAAAATCGATTTTGAAATTTCAATTATCAGCTGAACTTTCTGGTTGTTGTGGTTTATTTAAAAACATGTAATTGTTGATGCATAATACGAAATCAAAGCGAACAGGAAAAATACCATTTAGTTTAAAAGCTTTATAGCTATTTAAACCATTTTATAGTTAAAAGGTAATAACATTGACGTATTCCTTAATGCTTATATGTTGTTAATCTACTTAGTTTATCAGTTAGTGAGAGGGCAAGTGGGGGAATCCATGACCCTCTCCATTTGCATATTGTGAGAAGGACACTATCCGTCTTTAACTTGTGACCGATATTACCCGTCTTCAATGAAACAAGCTGTTAGAAGCTTTATCACTGTAATCAATTCATGGATGTTATCTCGCCATAATTTTTATTTATGATCGTAAACATTCCATGGATATTATTGTTTATTATTATTATTATTTTTATTAGGTTATACTATAGTTTAATTAGAGATAAATACCAAAAGTCCCGTGCGTAGCACGGGTATTCCACCTAGTATATAATATAATAATAAGAAAACGAAGGTTTGGTGATGGGCCTGATGGCACATAGAGTAGCACGTGTTAGGCTTAGGAAAAGGCATTTAAGAGTAGCAAGGGTAGATTGGGAATAGAATGTTATGCAAAGTCAAATACAATGCAATGTTACGTGAAGTCTAGGTCAACGACGATTCCCCTTTTATGAGGGTAGACGATAGGGTCGGTCAACAGATCGGACAGGCCGGGTCGGGCGGATTGAGCCAGGCAAGGGGTCCCAGAACCGGCCCTAGCCTGGGTAGGGGCGGGTCGGTAAAAAGGGGCTCAGAGGCAGGTTTTGGGCGGGCAGGGGTACTGTCCGGGCTTAGGGCGAGCTGGGCTAGGTGAGGGAGACCCGAATATGGCTCGAGGCGGGTTAGGTCGCGTCGACTGGGTGCAAGCTGGGTGGACCGGGGAAAAAGAGGGCACGAAGGGCGGGTTGGGTTGGGTCGGGCTAGCTCGGTCTTTTGACTAGCCCTTATACGATAAGATAAGCTCTCCAAATTAATCACGTATTGTTACGAGTAAGAAGTTATTACAAATTAATATTATATTTTAAGATAAAAGTCAACTGATCTAGTGTAAAAGATACAACTTTTACTCACTACAAGTGAAAGCTCGTTTTAAGACGCAATAATCCGTCGCAAAACATGGTATTTCCGTCGCCAAAAACAGTTTTGCACGGATCATGTCCGTCGCAGATTTTCGTCGCAAACAGTAGTTTCTGCGACGGATTAGTCCGTTGCAAGTTATCTGCGACGGAATATCCGTCGCCAATATATAGAAATAGCGACGGATGGCAGGTGGCAGTAAGTCAGTCAATGTTTGCGACGGAAATTCCGTAGCAAAAACACTTGTACATTCCAGGAATTGACTGTTTCCTGCATCCCCTATACGCGCGTTAAAACGACCAAAAACCTGCAAATAACAGAAATTTTCCAGCAGTTACGCGTCCAACAAAGTTACTAATGTAACACAAAAACCATTTATGAGCAAAGTTTTGATTATAAATTATAAAAGTAAAGTCTTACAAATAAAAGGTTTTAAGTTCAAAATAACTAACTAATCACTCAACCACACGGAGTGAATGGAGGGAAAGGGGTGAATGGGTGGGGCGTAGCATTATCGCCGCTATCATCATCAAAGTCAGCTCGACCCTGGTTAGGACCTCCATTTCTAAAGCTGTGAGTAGAATTTCTTGCAACCTGACTCAAGTACTCTTCTATAACTGCAATCCTTCGAGCTTGCTAGTCGCACTCTTGCCTAAGTGCCGCATTCTCCTTTGACAGGTTAGTAGCCAAACTTTGGGTGTACTGAGTTGAGGCTGAGGTAGCAACAGAGTGCCTATGATGGTCAAATAGATAATCCGCCGCTGGTCCCAATCCGTAGCACCTTCATTTCTCGTCAAATCCAATCTCCTCATAATAGATCTCATTATCGTCGATGTTTTCGACTCCTTGACTTTGAAGCTCAGACTTCTTTGACATGATCTTATTCTGCATCACAAACAAGCTCAGAATTAGTAATTGTCATTTATAAATCAATTAGCGAAATAATGCATAACTTACAAAGAGTTCAGCTGGTTTTTTTTATAACCATCCACGGATCATAGTTAAATACATTATATATAAACATTATGATATTTTAAATAATCATAATTATAATTAAACAATTAAGGTAAAAGTGAACTAGTTTTACCAGACACCTGTTTCCTCATCTGGATCGAGGTGGACTCTGCGAGTAGTAGTATCCACCTATGTCGTTTGCACGTTCCCGTTATTGACTTGTTCATTCTCATCCTCCTGCGCTATGTTTTCTACATTACTACAACTACCTCTTCTTCGTCGTCCGCCCGCCATATAGAGAAAAACTAAAGTATTCAAAGTTGTCATGAATTAACAAACATGTACAATTAAATAACAAGAAACTATATATTCTTATTAATGAATCATAAAAACAACTGCCAACAGCTAACATGAAATTGCTTTGCAAACGCCCATACATTTACAAAAAGTAGTTTCAACTATTATAAGAATTAGAAATAATCTTATTCATCATCACTACTTGAATTTTGGTTTTCGGAAATGTTGTATTTAAAAAGAGAGTCTATAAATTCTTCTTCTTCCTCTTTATCTTCTGCTCCGTCTTCCTTCCGCTTCTCCTCATCCTCCTTCTCCTCCTCTTCTACCTTCTCCTCATTATTGTCCTCTACTTGCGTTTCTTCTTCCTCCTCCTCTATAAATTCATTATCATCTGGCACTTCAATTATTGATAGTAGTGTCTCACTACTAATAACATCTTCTTGAAACACAGATTCGACAATAGGAGCATCAACATGCGATCTGACTTCAGTTTTGAATACTGTTGACCACTTATCTTTATCTCTTTTGATATTTGGATATGAAGTATAATAAACTTGTTCCACTTGATACGCCAACACAAATGGATCGTATTTCGGAAATTTTCTGCTTCGATTAACATCCACAAGTTTATAATCCTTATGCATTTGCATTCCTTTTTCAGAATTATCTATCCAATCACATTTGAATAAAATAGCATTATATGTCCTTTTTTCGCCTATGTACGACAATTCAACAACTTCATTGAGTGTTCCACAGTAGTTAGCTCCCTCGGTCGAACTTACACATACTCCATTATTAATTATTGTAGATTTTTTCAAATCTAACCCATCTTTGAAAGTGCGAAATTTGTATCCATTAATGAAATAACGTTTACATGTTCGCACCCTTTTCGAAGGACCTTGTGCTAAGGCAATGAGAACTGAATCTTTTAAGTTGTTTCCCTATCATTGCTAAATTATTATCAAATTATAATACCTTCAGGTATAATAATAAAAAAAAAAAGAGTAATCTGGTGTTAGTATGTAGTATGTACTTACTTGACCTCTAAACCATTGGGGGAATCTTGTGTCAAATTTGTTCCAAATATCCTCGGCTGTGAGAAATTGGTTCCAAATCAGGCCCACTTGTCACCTTTTTGGTCAAACTTTTGGTCAATTTTTTTACCCTGCGATGGACAATCCGTCGCATTTAATAATTCGCGACGGAATATCCGTCGCAGAGGTTCCCGCCATGTAAAAAGAAGGGCGCCATATGTGAAAAAGTACTGCGACTAGGGATGTCAATGGGGCGGGGTGGGTGCGGAGGATGGGTAACCCGCACCCGCATCCGCGAACTATAAAGCGTACCCACACCCGCCCCACGACCCGTGTGGGTTGAACTTTTCAAACCCGCAGCCGCCCCGCGGGGACCCGCTAACCCGCCAAATTACCTTTCTCCTTATGAAACATTTTTTTTAAAAAACAAATCATGTATCTAAACATATTAAGTCTCGTATGACTTATACAAATAGTATCCGCAAAGTGGTATGAAATAATTTCACATTCAATTAACTAGTACGTAAGCTACCAAACAAGTCTATTTTATTAGTTTAGCCTTTATCTTTTTAAAATTATCATTTTTTTTGTAAAATTTTACTCCCTCCTATTCATAATAACATTCCCCTATTCCATTTTCATCTATTCACAATACCTTCCCCATTCCTTTTTTGGTAATCTTTTATACTTATTTTAATCACATCACCCCACAATAATACCCCACAATACTCATATTTTACCTTATTTTAATCATATTACCCCACAACAATAATTATTTTAATCACTTCACCCCACAATAATCCCCCACAATACATTCCCTCTCTCCAATCACCTCACCCCATCACAATATTTTACCTTTTTTAATTATTCACCCTTAATTTTTGGTCCATTCTTGAATGGGGAAAGTTATTATGAATAGGAGAGAGTACTTAGCTACATGTATATTATAGATGACCCGGAGATCATTAAGGCGGGTATAAGCGGGCGGGGTCATGCGAGGCGGGTGGTGTGGGGCGGAGTGGGGCGGGGTGCGTGATAAGGGTAAAGTCGCGTCACCTTAATCAAAGTAAAACCTAATTTACTACTAACTAATAGTCAGCGGTAAGCAAGGTATCGAATCCACAGGGAGGCGGTAGTATTCTAATTTGTTAAACTAGGTTTGTCTCTTAAGTAACAATTCGGGGTTTGAGATTGAGTTCTAAACTACAAGAAATCAACAATAACAATAATTAATAACACTAACTATAACAACTAATAATAAAAACAACTAAAAGCAAGCAATAACAATAAAAGGTCTAAAACAATGAGATTAAAAGTCTAGGGTCACAGGTTCACTAGGATTATTGTTCAGGGGTAGGGATGTAGTCAACTATCATGCAATAAAGTTATCTAAGGTCACAAGATTGGTCGATTCAATTATGCCCTTTAGATCTACGATTAACATGCGATCGCTATCATTAAACGAGTTCTATTCAATTATCGTAGCCTATCTTAGTCTTAACCCGGTCGGTTTCAATCCTAATTCGCGAGACTAGTTAATTAATCCTGGCCAGTAATCAAACAACTAGAATTAAAACGATAATCAAACGATAACCATGCAATTGCAATTCAATCAATTAATCTACCCCTTCTAACAATCCTAGATCCCCTTTCAACCCTAGAAAGGAATTTAGCTACTCATAACGATATAAACAACAACAATAATAATTAAAGTAAGCATGATTAACAATTATGAAAGGATGAACAAAGAATAATTAAAGAACTAGAAGACAATTAAATTGAATAACAAAGAAAGATTGAGAATACCGATTACAAGTTGAACTAAAGACAATCGTCTTTGATGAATAAAATCCGGAAGCAAACTAAACTAAATTAGGGTTTCTGAATTAAAGCCTAAAAGTATTCAATAGCCTAAGAAAGCATATGAAAGCATGAAAGACGAGCTTTCCTTTTATAATACAAAAATCTAATTAATTAGGTTAAAGTTTAGGAAAATATGAAAAAGTCGTCGAAATATTGGGTTGCTCGATCGAGCAAGGGTATGTTGCTAGATCGAGCAACCTTCAGCCCGACTCGATCGAGCAAGTCACAATGCTCGATCGAGCAGCCTTCAAAATGGCTTGTTTCTTCGTTTTTCTTCATTTCTTTTCCACCGTTCTCGATTCCCGTGCCTAACCTTCTACGATCCAACTCCGCCATGCTCCATATCAACTCTAAAAGCTCCAAATGCATCCAATCTGCATTAAAACATAACAAAAGCAGCAAAATCGATATTCTAGCTAAAATAGCATAGAATAAGCAAGGAAAGACGGTAAATCGAGTTAATTGTGTCTAAGGGAAGCATAAAATATGTGTATAAATAATGATCATCAGTGCGTACGGGGCGGGTCTCATGTGATACCCGCACCCGCCCCACGACCAGCATGAATGTCACTTTTGATACCCGCCCCCGCCCCACCACCCGTCAAATCATTACCCGCACCCGCCCCAAATGAGGTGGGTGCGGGGCGAGACCCGCCAAGACCCGCCCCACCGACATCCCTAACTGCGCCGGAAAATCCGTCGCAAGATGTAATCCCCGTCGCAAGTATGTTTTTGCTACGGTTTTAATATCCGTCGCAAAATTTCCGTCGCTAATATAGCTTTTTCTTGTAGTGACTCAAACAGTAAAACTTTTTTTTTGTAACCAATGTGGCTTGTGTGTAGTGGAGCGCGGGAGTGCCTCAAAGCGTTGTAAGGGGAACGAATTGAGAGGTCCCGGGTTCGACTTCTTACACGGGAGTGCCGCATTGATTACCTGTCATCAAGGGTAACCTTGATGATTTATCTGGTCCCCGAGCTTGCGAGTGTTCCCTTGGTCACAAAAAAAAACGTTTTTATTATTTAAAAACAAACTAAATTAAATTTTATAATTTCCAAATAAATAATTGTAAAATATAAAATAATGTCTCTTCGAAAATATTTTGTTACACAGTCAACATACGTTAATACGTTATAGTATAATCGACTATAACTTAGAGTATGATCGAGTGTCAAGTTATAATTATTATTACAGCAACTAAAACTTGAGACATGCTCAAACGGTTATTAAATATTGTAAAGGAGGACGAACTAACTATTGACTATATATTCTTTCCTGAAAGTTCTTTAGTTGTAAGTTCCTTGATCACAAACTCAAACCGCATCATCAAATCGTCATTTATACCACGTCGTTGCCTTGTTATTTCTATAAAGACTTGACAAACGATTACGTGCAAACTTATGTAACAACTACTCTCTCCATCCCAGACAATAGTTTACAATTGCTTTATACATTATTATTAAGGTAAGGATAGAGGAATGAGTTTATAATTTGAAAAAAAAAATCAAAAACAACTTGAAATGAGAAGTAAATGTAATGGTTCTTACTCACATGAGCTTGTTTAGTTACTAGAAAAGAAAGTAAAAACCATTAATTGAAATTCCAAAAAAAGAAAAGTGTAAACTATTGACCGTAACATGTAGAGTATAACACGAGCACTTGTCATCGTCAAAACATAAAGCGTATTTTGGACACGACCCAACTATATAGCTTATTATTATTAGCTCAATTAATTTATATGATAAACTAGCAACTAATTATTTATGTACTGTAAGGAATATGGGCCTAATACAATGATATATGTGGACAAATTACTAATTCAGTAGTAATTGTATTTATGCGCTATCTGTTAAGTTATGCCCAAATATAAAGTGATCCACTACGGTGTATAAGATATGGACTTATTATTATACGTCTTAAAAAGTATGGGTCAGACTTTTCAACTAGTGTAGATACCCATTAGGTTTTCTAATGTATGATGGGCGCATTAGACTTAGGAGATTATATAAAGTCACCTGGGTTATGGTCCCTGGTAGCACACAATAACCTAATCTCCTCGCCTCATCCCATCAGTAGAGAGATCCCTATGGTATGTGTGTTTACTAGAAGACCTAATCCGAATACCGTCCCTCCCAACCTTTCGTCATGTAATAAGGTACGCTTCCGCATCTAGTATTTACCGAGTAATTTAGTATGAAGTTTATGATCTCTAATCGGATTAAATCTAACATGTACATTTTACTAATAGTTATACTGTTTGTAAAGACCGAGATAAAACACAATTACATCCGTATATTTTAGTCTAGTAGGTTACGAAACTCGGACCTTTCACATAAGCTTGGGACATAAATTTACATAAGCTTGCAATTAGCATTTTGATTAATTGATACATATGCAACCTATATAATAAGTTACTCAGTATTTGCTTACCAATATTTCGTACTCTAAACATTATTGTTCCAGGAAACCAATTTAAGTATGTGAAAAACATGGTGGATGAGATTAATGTTGATGACCTATCGATCAAGTACACAACCATTGAAGGCGATATTCTTGACGATAAGTGGAACAATATTACGTATCGGATCAAAATTAAACCGTTTGCCACCGGCAGCCACTTCAAAATGGTAGGTTACTATCATGCAAAAGATGAAGCTGTGATGCCAAAAGAGGACGATGTTAGGGTTGGTTTTGAACAACTCAAGAGCATTCACAAGGCTGTTCAAGAATTCTTACTTCTATTCCCTCAAATCTATGCCTAAATTAAGTGTACTTGCATGGTCATTTCAACTAGTCCTACTTGATTACGTTGTAAAACAAGTTTACATTTGAAATAACTAGTTGTTGTATGGCATACCCCAAGATAGTTATATTAACGTAGTTCTATTCTTTTAAGCGTAGTGAGATCAGGAAAGCCACTATAAGAAACATGCACGATTATGATCGCTATTTTTGAGATTTTTTATGTAACTGTTTTGCAAGAGGTGAAGACAAATATTACTCAAAGCAATTTACAAAAAAATGCTGCCTGTCTTGGGCATTTTGAAATTCCAGTTTTATGTCATCTTATCTCTGCCGATCTTAATTCTAAAGAAAAATTACTCGATATCGTTTTTGTGGAGTAATATTGTAGTGTTGATTGAAGTTTCTCTATTGAGGCAGAGAACATTTTATGATTGGATGAATTACGTGTCTAAATAAAGCACTCTGCATCATAAATCATGGTATTATTATTTGAGAGTGGAAGCGCGCAATACACTAACATATTATTATTTGCGAGATGGTTGATGCCTAGCGATTTATTTTTACCCTGTTCAAATTTAGCTACAGTAAAAGTAGTGATACAAAGATGTAAAAGAGCTTGGACTCTTAAAATGAGAAGCCGAATCTCAACTTGTTAATTGGTCAAATGATAAGTCGTAGCAGGCTTTGCATATACTCCTTCCGCCTTAATCATTTGTTTTGACTTTTATTAAAATACTTCATTAGACAAACGGAGTATAAGTAGAATGAATTATACTTTCAGATTTTCAAGTAGATGAGAAGATACATGATATATTCCAAACAGGTATACATAATACATAAGATATAACCCCTAGAATTGTGCTTTCAGGTTGTTAGGCAAGAGATGATCCAAAAGATAATTGATTTTGTACTTTCTGAGTTTCTGGAATATATATAATATAGTCACCTAAAACTGCAGCTAACAGATTGAAATGAATTCCCCTTCCCTTTTGTCCACAGGATATAACCCCTCTAATTCAGAATACACGATACTTTTATGAACGAGTTTTTGAGTGACACAAGTGTTTACATCTCTCTCAACTTGAGACTTGTTTCAAGAAGCACAATCACATTTCTCATAGTCAGACTTAGATCATAATTATGTATTTATGTGAAGACATTAGTTTCTAACCCTATTGAAACACTTTTGAGGAAAGTTTTTTTTACTAAAAACAGTGATGTCAATCATTAAAGTGTAAAGTCCAAATACAAAACAAATCCGACTTTTACCTAGTTAATTTTACACAAATTCTTGTTTCAAACAGGACGACTCACCTACTCTTTTGTGAGGAGTTTGACCTGTCTGAAACAATAAGACGGGTGGATAATCCTCCCACATGCCCCACTTGTTCTCTTGTGAGGGGGTTTGACCCGTCTGAAGCAATAAAACGAGTCACCTCGTCTAAAGCGAGGACCTTCTGTTAATTTCATACCACGTCAGAGTAATTAGTTTCAAGCACGTCTATCAAACATTTAATGAAGACAAATTCTTTTTTGTGACGATCACAAAAAGGCTTGTGAAAGGTCACAAGTTTATGAGCGTCACAAGCGTCTTATGAAACAAAGGAAACAAGGTTTACTATAAATTAGACCATTAACTATCTAAATAACTACAAATAATGAACTTGAAACTCCACTCTCTCATTCCCTATGTTTTGACTGACGCATACCTACCAAAGTACCAAACCATAGCTAAGTTAAACCCCCTATACAAACCCTTATTCCCACAAAACTAAAATATACATTTATCAACTTCATTAAGCCAAATACAATGTGATACATAACCGGGTTTCCTCACACTTTAATCTAATGAGAAAACCAACTAATAAACAAAAGCTGAAATCTTAGCATAGTGAAAGTCTAGTGTAACACAATTTATGAATGAATCCTGATGTAGAAGAAAAAGTACTTGAGAAACATGTGTTTTCCTAAGGAAATATGTAAAGGAAGAGTCATTTAAACATCAACACTCACTTTTTTAGTAGATTTAATGGAACAAAGGATAAGACGAACTATCATCTCCTTATATGCACATTCATCCTTCTCTCTCAGCTGAACAATGTTCTGAGCTGCCAGCCACCATTACCCATAAAGACAGAACAAAGCAGAATATGGTAAGAACTAAGAAGAGGAGTAAATAATATCATAAGCGGTAAGTCTCAACCCCGGGCATGGAGAAACAGACTTGAATAATAAGTGGCATAAAAGCTGAAAAAGCGTCATTTACATGTTTCAGCTGCAAAAAAAAAAAACGGAAAATTCACGTGGTACCCCTAAACTGTCATTTTGCACGTGGTACACAGTTTTTTATGTTTGTGTACATAGTAACCTTGAGATTTGATTTTCAAGTATGACATGCTCCTTTTATCGTTCTTAAAATCTTCATACGAGCATAGATCGTTAACCAGAAATCGGAATTCGCCAAAAAAAATTTAAAATTGATTTAACACTCCGAGATCTATAATTTGATATAAAAAAATGGTCATTCGGAAATTTAAGATCGAAGTTATGGATGATTTTATGTTTTCGTGAGAAAAAAACCGTAGAAAATGTCAGTCGGCATATTTTTTTCGTCAAATCGTAAATTATGACAAGAAAATGGTTTTAAAACAAAAAATTGGCCAAATACGAATTCCAGTGTAAGGGTTATGCTCAATTGAAATTTTTAAAGCGGCAAAAAAGACATGTGCATAAAAATAAAACGTGAAGGGTGACATGTACACAACCTTAAAATACTGGGTACCATGTACAAATTGACAAAGTTTAGGAGTATCACGTGAATTTTCCGAAAAAAAAAACATGTCACAAATTTAAACTGGCACTAAATTGTGAAATAAGGCTTCTTCTTTACATTTACCGGAAGGAGTTTAATGTTGTATGAGAGAGAAAAAAAAGTTGTATTTCCCACCATCAAAGCTTTACTAAACCAAAAACAAAAGCTCCATCTATCATGTTCCCCTCCCTTCCATTCCATGTCCTTCAGTTTAAAACAAAAGTCTTTAAAAGAACTGTTTTTTTAATGGACAAGTAGTTAGGTTTAACCAAACTCACACCCTATATATGTAAATTGATCAAGTCTGGCCACTAAATATTTATCCATTATTAAGATAATGAATAGCGATGCATATTCAATCTTTATTGAATTAGACTTAACAAAAATCAAATATTGACATTGTACAACCACTGCCAGCAGGTTGCATGTCTTTGGCAAAAGCCTTATCTGAATATGATGTTTGACATCAATAAACGATTTATCTGCAAGGCCTTCCTGTCATAAATAAATTTTGGGAGTGGCTTCATCAGATCCTTTCTGTTAACCCCACCAGAGTCCTACCCTTATCTGAATATGAAGTTTGACATCAATAGCTTCAGCCTTATCAGTTTTCCAATGCTTAACAATACTAACAGGAAGGGTTTTGTGACTACAACTATACCACGACATCATCACAAAAGTAAATTGACCTCACTTGAGAATACATGTATCTGACTGCCATTCATAAGACCATAACAACTTAAATAAAAAACCTTTGTAGTAGGAAATCAGATCAAATTACAAAGATACAATGAACATCAATCAATTTCCTATTATAACGCATTTAGCAAGAAGAAGAAGAATGTCAATGGGATTTTCACACAATGGCTTTCAAAAACAGCTCTATAACTTACCAGCAACAACAACCACCTTACTCTATAACTTAAGCTATATTACGTGACAAGCTTAGAATTCACTTTATCCAACACGTTTTTTATCGGTGTCATGGCAGTTACCAAGAGACTTCCCATATAACCAACAATAATGCTGCGCAAAAATTTCCAACATAAATTCATTTAACCAGTATTAACGCCGCACAAAATTATACATGACTTCCCTTATACCTTAATTAGTGATTTGGTCTTTGTCAACTGTGTATATTTTCTGAATTCATATTTGCCATTTCGAGCCCCTTTATTGCGATTGAGTGAATATCAGGTCTAGCAAAGTGCCGCCTACCTGTGGGTAAGAAGACCATATTCGGGGTGAACTGTTTTGAGTTTAAATTGTTTCCCATTTTAGGGTTCTCATATCAAGTTAGTTTTACCAAGTTTAGTTCTAACATGAAGTTTGAAGGGTCTAGAAAATCTAGCCTCCTGCTAATTATATCACACTTAAAACCTTCAAAAGCTCACCGTGTAAACTAACATAATCCGACACATAATATAAATGATTAGGATCTCCATGGCCAAGTTTAGTAAAACAGTTTATATCAGAAAATTTTGTAACCCAAACATGGAGGATAAGCAGAAAAGGCTTACCCCAACAAAAAATATTCCTATTAAGCGGCTAGCTTTATCTGAACCGGAGGGACATGAGTCGTGTTTGTGATGGCAAGTGGATGACTGCACAATGCATACACAAAAGAAAACTAATTTTATCCTCCACAAATGAATACAGTTAGAATCATGAATGTCTTCTGAGGATAAAAGACCTCTCCTCATATAGAAATTAGCTACCACGGTAAAAACATTCAAAATTAAGTTGTCAACTCAAAACATCCAAATTAACTTTTTGAGAAATTTATAAAAGAAAACGGAGTATATGAGCTAGTTCATGCACATAGTTTGAAATATATTCACAGTCACATTATCAAACTCATGTTTAATATAACATGAACAAGCAAAGGCTTTCAAACACTCACCTAGTTATGCGAGTGGGATGAATACAGCCTTAAAACTCTTAAATCTTACCACTGTGTTAAACATAATGAGAGACAATTTCAGAAGTAGATAACAAAAATTGCGCCCTAAAATTCATTGACCATACTCTTTCACGATTTCATAAACACATAGAAGTTAGGGAACCATTTTAACTTATTCCATCATATTCGAAACATATAGGAGGAATATACAACAACCATTGATTTTCCAATTTTTCAACTGGAATATTAAAGGATGTGCCAGATAAACCGTCACCAACCACTTAAACACCAGTGGCATAACGCCATAACCTCAATCAGCTAAGCAGAAGCAGTAGAAAAAAACACCATAGTCATTAATATCAACACTTCACTTAATATATTGCATCTCTAAAAACACCATCAGCATAACAACTCATCATGGTTCTTAAACCTTAATGTTGTGTAACCATCACTCACGACATCATGTATGGAACAACAAGAACAACAACAAAGTCTTAGTCCCAACATAGGTTGACATCGGCTAACATGAATCATCCTCCGAATCCATTGAGATTGAATCCGCCAATACGGTCAAACATAAATAAAGAAAATAAAAGAAAATAGATAAATGATTAACAAAACATTTTGACACAGTTTAAAGATGTGCAATAGTAATTAAGACGACCATGGAAAATTAGAAAGCTATAATCCCTTAAAAATGTAATAAGGCCTATAGAGGGTATCTATAGCTAAAGTAAGAGTTGATGTTGGACGGTCTAATCTTACAACACAATCTAATTAGCTAGCTTCATTAGTACGGTCTTCAAAGGTTAGGAAGCTCGATAAGTTTAATATATTTTACATATTTGTTTAATTACTGGATTTCTCACATCTGGACTAACTGAGGAATGATGCTTACTTCATTAGATTACTCTATATCTTCCATCTTGTTTCACATTGAACATAATCCTGAAGATCAAAGAATAAACTTAGAAAAGATCATACAATTTCAAATGGATAATATGAAAGTGTAGATAGCGAAAACAGATCTGTGGCCGTTAAATGATGCTTAAATAATCAACCAATAAACATCGTTTCTCAAAAACAAGAAAGCAAATTTAAATTACGAACATAGTTCCATAGACATCCGAAATATATATCTCAGAACGAAAAACATAGTTCCAAAATGTCATAATCTTAATGAAATCCCCCTCTACCAAAACCCCGATTCTCTGGAACGAAGGAATTCTCCGCATAATTATGAATATCATGGAGGAATAAAAGAAAGGCACTTAGATAGAAAAATTAGTTGAATTAATTATTCCATACCTTGATATTAAGCTCTGCCACGATGATCATTGATCAATAATCAAACTCCAACACAAAATCTAGAAGATGATCATTGATCTGTCAAATTAGAAAAAATAAACAATAAATAGAATGATTTACAAAGAAAACAATGGAAAGTTACATTATTTCACAGTGGCAGTCGTCCATCAAACCCAAAATCATAACTATAAATCCATCATCCTTCAACTCAAATAGATTGAGAAAGAAAGGTGAAGTTGAAGTTGAAGTTGAAGTTGAAGTTGAAGTTGAGTATACTATGGGGAAGCAAAATGAACTTAGGAGTGTCAAAATGGTGAGTTTTGATGTCATAATCTGAATCGGGCGAGCCCCTTAAATCTCAAAGCGGCCCAAGTAGTTTGTAGAAACCCATGCTAGGAGAAGCCCACGACAAAGACCACCAAAGTGAAACAAAGTTGCACTCTTCATAATCAACACTAATATACCTTACTCACTTTTTATTAAGGTGGGTAGATATGTACGAAAAATTAATGGGAATAATTTTACCTTTATGTCATCTTTTAAGAATAATTCCACATTTTAATAATTCAACAATAATCCCATCTTTTAAATGCATCTTCTCTAAACAATATTTGTGACCTCTTATTTGATAATTAGATGGTTTCAAGTCTCTTACTTATTATCCTTTCTAGATTTTTTTTTTTTTATTTTATTGGGAAATTCTACGGTATCCCCACGAGTTTTTCGGTTTTCTATGGTGTACCCCTAAGTTTTTGAAAATGGTGTAATAGAGGTGTTAATAAATAGAGCTTGGCCTTGCTCGGTGTCACGGTCTGGTACTTTTTCTGAACCGTGGTGCGCACCATTACTCCACTCTTGGGCAAGAATGCAAGCAACAAAGGGACTCAGGGTGTGAGTTAGGAATCCTAGTCACGGTTAACAACGTCCGGCACACAAAAGTAATAAAAGTAAGCGATATGATTATTGAAAGCAAGAGACGGGCAATATCAAGCTTAAAGATGAGAAGCGGTTTTCATTGACTAGCACCTCTCATAGAGGCTTATTTGATAGTTTCATTCTCATAGTAATAAACATTACATGTGCAGAATAGCGATACATTTCTAGAAGCCTAAAAAGGTATCATAAACATAAAACTAATAAGCTTCAAGATACGACGCATAGGAAGTAATCTTGGAGTACTACTTGAATATAAAAATAGAAAGTAAAATACATATAGGCATGAAATGAATCTAAGAAGTCAAAGTAAGCGGAACGCACGGGCAAATACTGAGAATTTGGCGGATCATTACACTTGGCTTGTGCTCAAGAGCCAAAAATCGAGCTTGAGCTGATCTCAAGTTTACTCGAGCTTGAAAAAAATGTGCTCGTTATAAAGCTTGCGAGTTTTAACGCGAGCTCGAGCAAATCAAACCTATATATAATATATACTTTTTTTTTATTGTATTTCTTTCGATATTTTCATTAACAAGGCTTGAAATTTATATGTAAAAATATTTGGCAGATAAGTGAGACATTTGATATGTGTGACACAAATATATATATATATATATAATCATGATAAATACACAGTGTAATTATGAACTCTCTATACATTAGCCTACATAATGATCTTATTGATTGTCTAAGCTAAGTTAGCTTTTTAATTGATTTATCAAACCGTCTCTTTAGTGCTCCAATTACTCGACAACCTAAACAATTACTTATTAGTTCGAGAATTACCCATTAACCCTCCAAATAATATTCGAATCTAACTAACAATTTGTGGAGTATTACTCATTGTTTTATAACGAAGATTTTTAGTACTAGTATGTAGTTTGTGCATGTAACAACAAATTCGTGTTAATATGTAAATAACAAAAGAAAAAAACAAACAGTGAAACAAAATAATAATTTTTATTAATCAAAGAATTTCGGGGACAATCTCTATTTATTCTACAGATTCAATTTCTGCAAATTAAATGTGTAGGAGGGTCTTGATTTGAAGACTTGATTCTCCTTTGACAAATTGGATTTCCTCCTCTTCAAACTGACTGCAACGGATGCTTGATGTCGGATCAAAGAGTAGTTAATTTCCTCCTCTTCAAACTGACTGCAACGGATGCTTGATGTCGGATCAAAGAGTAGTTAATTTCCTCCTCTTCAAACTGACTGCAACGGATGCTTGATGTCGGATCAAAGAGTAGTTATTATTCAAATCTAATTGACTAGAAAGAAATACTTTCTTTTTTTCTATGTTTTTCCCTTAGAAGAGAACTTTTTTAGAGAGAATTTGGGGTTTGCAGTGTATTTTTGTGAATGGTAATTTTGTTGTGTTTTTGTGGAGATTCCTCTCAAATGAGAGGGTTTCTTTCTTTATATAAGAATTTTTGTTTCTCCTACTTTGTTTTACGTACAAACTCTCCCAAGAGGCCACCACTTGCTTCCCATGATTTACGTTGACTTTTTCACTTAAAATGGAACAAACACAATGTTTGTTATTGACCCACTCTTTTTCTTTGCTGAGTCATTGTTGTCAAACACAATCCTCTTTTTCCAAGTAAATCACCTCGGTACCAATCGGGTCAATCAGGTCGTTTACGGGTCGGGTTCAGGCGGTTCGGGTCATTTCGGGCCTGGGTTTGGTCGGGTCGAGTTGCTTATTCAGGTCGAGTCGGGTTCGGGTCAGGTCGCTTACGGGTCAGGTTAATCGGGTCAATAACTACTACAGGTCGGTTCGGTTTCGGATCGGTTGACCAATGGGTCGGGATACATCGGGTCAATATGTTTGATCGGGTCGAGACCAGTTTGGTATCGGGTTACCCATGGATCGAATAATTTATATTGTCATCTTAAATTTGAAAATTAATCGAGTCAAACAATAAATCCGGTCAATGGGTCAGGTTGTTCTGTTAAAGGATCACTTTTGAACTTATGAATTATGATATTGGATTAGATGAACTCGATACAAAAGATATTTGTAAAACATAAAGAGTAGGGCTGAGCAAAAATATACGATACGGTTTTAATATACGGATACGATACGGTATACGGTTTTAATTACACGGATTTCCGGGTACACGATACGAATTTCCGGGTATGCGATACGGTTTTTAAAAAAACCGTATCGGGTCCGGGTCGGGGAAAATCAAAACCGGGTATACGGTTTTGACCCGGTTTAATTAAAAATAACCAAAAAAAAAGTTGTATGTAAAATTTTGTTTTCTATTTTGACTATATGGGTGAAATTTTGAGCAACAATCATTTTATGTGAAACTTATATAATATACGCAACTCATTTTATCAGTGACAATTTTATGTGTGAAATTTTGCAAATTTGTATTTTGCTATTTTACCTACTGATTTTGCAAGTAATTGTATTTTGTAATACTGATCCTAGTCGATTATATAAGCATCTTATTTATTGGTCGTTACTAATGTCGTTGTGGACTCGAATTCGAGGTTTGAGCATTATCAATTAAACCGGATCCGGGTATACGGTTTCCGGGTACCCGGTTTAACCGAGTATACGAAAACCGGGTACCCGGTTAAACCGGGTCGAATCCGGGTTCTAATTTTTGGCCTTTCAAAAACCGGGTACCCGATACGGTTATTAAAACCGTATCGGGTACCCGGTTTTGCTCACCCCTAATAAAGAGCATATGACTATAGAAGTTAATGATCGTATAATTTCTTTGAACACTTATGTTGTTAGAGCTCGGTTATAACTTATAAGTATATGACATGAGTGCGTATCTAGTGTCGGATTTGTCTATATTATAGACAAAAAATAATGTTTTTATTCTAAAATAAAGTGTCGGAGTGTCATATCCATGTCCGAGTGTCGAGTGTTGACACGGGTACGCGAGGTAATCTTGAAGAGTCCAAGCAATATAGGTGAACACGTACACGTCACTAAAATGTGTATTTTGCTAAGTGTAGTCTCACTCTCATACAATACTTAAGTTGTGTCTCCTTGGTGTATTTTGCCAACAGTAGGGGCAGTGAGCCATTAACTATTTAACCTAACTATTATAAGAATTGTCATTTTTGAATCTACCCTCTCGTTACTTCTTCCCTTTCTTTTTGCTAGTAGTATTCTAATCAACTATTTACGTAGTTCATAGTTTTGAACATTTGACATATGAAGCATGTAAATGAATTACTTATGAAATAGATTTTATTTATTGTCTTGACAGTAATCCTACGTATTTAATTTTGAATAGGCTCTATTAGAGTTGTGTATTTAAGGTTTGGATTTTAAGATCATAATTATTAAACGAGGTTGGATTGTATGGTCATAACTCTTAACTCTTTCTTCTCTTTATTGTTTTCAACGGAGCCAAAACGAAACACTATTTTTCTCACAAAGCGTTAATTTAAAAATTTTTACATATCGTTTGCGAAATAATTATTAACAAGTTTAATTACGAATATAGCATACTAAATTTACAACTGACTATCTATTTTAAGAATACATTTTGTTTTAAAAAATAAATTGAGCGATAGTTTTTTATATCAAATTTATTAACAAAAAAACAAAACTATAAAGGAATTTAGATTCTTAAAAAAGATTATTTGGTTATGAGTCGGGTCGAGTTTAATCGGGTTAAAACGGGTTACAGGTCGGTTCAGTTCGGTTTGGGTCAGGTCGGGGTTGTGGGTGAATCGGGTTTCGAGTCGGGTCGGGTCGAGTCACAAGTCGGTTCGGGTCATATTTTTCAGGTTCTATCAGTTTATCGGTTAACCTTCGGGTCGGTTCAGGTCGGTTTCAGTTCAACAAATTTACGGGTTCTATCAGGTCGATTTTCAGATAAGTCAGGTCGATTCTTCGGGTCGGGTCACCTTTTGCCAGCTCTACCTCCACCCATTAATACGTAGTGTTTGTTTTCTTTTTATTTCTGTTTTCAGATATTTTTGGCCTTATCGACCTTCGTCTTGTGGGCTTGAGTCCAAATGACTTATAACTTGTCTCATATTTTGTATCAAAAATATAGCACACTCATTTTCCGAGTGGACCGATTTTATATTTTTGAAAAGACGGACTGAACACCGCCATACTTGTTTTCGGGCTCAAATCCACCGACCCATTTCCAAAAGGATAAATTTTTCCATGAGTCAACATTTTGACTTTTGATCCCATTTTAATAATGTGAGACATCTTTTTATGTCTACAAATTAGCCCCCTCGGGATTGAGTCACGTACACGAATTTGAGTGTTTTAGCGTGAGACGGTCCCGAATTTTACTTGCGGCAGGCTTGCGAGTCTACTCTGAACGGAGCATTTTCATTTTTGCGGGAAGGTAAGCAGTCCTTGGTTTCACGAATTACACACTTGTAACTTGGAAATTTTGAACTCCTCTTGTATAGTAGAACTCCGGTTGATATTAAAATCTCAAATATTGAACAAAATCCGTTGGATTTAACTAATTTTAGAAGAGACAAGACTTCTCGGATAGCATAGCAAGATGGAACTCTTGTACTGGTATTTTTTATTGGCAACATAGCAGTGTATTTGAACTCCACATGAACTCAATTTCCTCCACTATATAAGAAATGACTTTGGCCTTGAATTTACCAGCAAACTACAAGTTCTCCAAGCCTTCATCTAGTTCATCCCTTGGACGAGACCATACCCGACCAGAAGCAAGATTTATCGTAACTGCCAGACGAGAAAATCCCAACAACTGCACTTCAGAGACCCACGAGATTTATCGCCTTGCTTGAGAACAAAGTTCAAGGCCAACCAGAGAGACCAGCAGAATTTCAGGTTTATAGGTGAGCAAATATTTGAATTTTACTCACCAATTTTTTTTTTTTATATTGTATGCAGTATTCTTATCTTCTTCGACGACGTAATGAACTTCTCGTCATCACGATGCTTCATCATTGACTAGCAGTGCCCCACTAATGGTAACGTCATGGCTCTAGAGTTGTCTTACTTGAATTGAAATCGACTTCAACATGCGAACTTTATAACACGGCAGCAGATCCGCGTGAATCGTCAAATGGTGAAGCCTTGCTTCTGAATCCGTCTCACTTGTGACTTACGGACCCCGCCCGACGCTTCTCAGACTATGGTCCATGCCATCTTCGTCGTTTCTCTGCTTTTTTTTTTTATATATATTTGTACCGGACGTCCCTAGAGCATGATTCATCACATTGCCATTCATACCGGACCTGATTTAACTCGTCATTCGGTGAAGAGAGCCAACTCGAGATCAATTGCAGATCGCAGTTGAATTTATTTGTTTCATTTTGCTTTTGGTTGGATTCGTTGGTGGTTTGGAAACCCAAACTTTGGGAGGGCTGTTAACTAGATGACTCTTTGCTTTGGTTTTAGGCAATACTAGTTTCTTTCCACTTCATTTTGTATCTCCTTTTCTTTTGATGGGAATACCGAACAAGTAGTTTCAACACTTTTTAACTTTTTTTTTTTTTTTGAAAGGGAATAAAATTTGTTAGTCTCTTATCTCGGGATACAATATGGTGCACTTCAAGACGAGCAAATCTCAAACGAGTGACAGGGAGCACTTAGTGACGGTCGACCACGCCGATGACGGAGCATATGACGGAGTTAAGCATGCCATTTTTTTCTCCCATGACGGGTCCCTTCGTCGAGTGTTGGTTATCGATGACATAGCCGCCGAACTTAGACTGTTGGTGGCACGAAGCCGAGAAATCGTCATCGGTGCTCCGTTCGTCATATCAACAAGGCAAAAAGGCTGTGACACCTTTTTTTCGGAATTTTCACGAAAAGATGAACTTTAAGCTAGAAGATTTTTTTTTTTTTACAGCATCCGAAACATTAAAGGATTCGTTGTATTTCCTTTAGCTTAAACATTTCTTTCTGTGACACTTGGGAGTGTATTTATTTTGAAAACAGGGATAATAATAAGTTAAGCCATATTTTTTTTTTTTCAACCTCGCATATCCATTTTGTTTTGCCACAGTTTAGACTCTTATGGGTAAGAGTAAGAGAAGGTTTTTTTTTGGTGTGGCTAGACTAAAGCAAATTGTTTACTTCAACTGCCTACGTACCCTTAAAGCACGAGCGAACTGTACTTTACGAGATCAAGTCAACGTAGTTCGTACGAAACAAAGTCGATTTTGTTTGAGGGTTTGGCCGCACCTAAGTAAAAGGGTTTTACCTAAGTTGCCTACGTACCTGCAAAATGCTAACACTTTACAGGATTAAGCCAACGTAGTTCATTGAAGGGACTTGGGTTTGAATTTTTTTTTTTGTTTTTTTGTGTGCGCAGTTTAGGCTCTTGCTCAGGAGCTTACTGCTGAATTGTCGCCTCACGGATAGTAGCGCTTCAAGAACTTGGCATTGATTGGACCAACACGCACTCCATCATTGTCAACAATCTTGTACGCGCCATTGGTGTAGACATCTTTCACAGCGTAAGGATCATCCCACTTTGAGGTGAATTTGTTCTCGGCCTTACGAGGTATGATGCCAGGTCGCGGCTCTTCGCTTGTGCCTAGGTTGATTTTTTTCATGTCGTCAACCGTTGCTTGTACCCCATCTTCAAGAGTTTTTAGAGTTTCACCAATCTATATCATCATTTGAATCTGGGTACTCTTGTGCCGTTAAGTGATTGGATGAGACAAAATCCTGAGCGATTTTCCCTTGACTCGACCTTTTCTACGGGTTCGTGAAGATGATAGTGCGTTCTTTTACTTTCAGTGTTTTATCCATAGTTACTTCCACTTCACGATGGCGTCTCATTTGTGAAGGAATGACACTATGAATGTCTTTGGTGAGGTCGATTTTAGCTTCCGTCTTAGAGGTCTTTTTCTGCTTTCTTCGGCGCCTCTTTTGCACCTTTGAGCTACTAATACGACTAAAGACTGATTTTTTCACCTCTTTTCCTCCAACACGAGTGAACACTGACGTACTTGGTATTTGCCGTTGCGGACAGGATGTTAACTGCACCTACATGGTCTCTTCCATGTCTCCCAACCTGTTAAACACTGAAGCCCGAGTCGTAGGAGTAGGTCGGCCTAGCCTATCAAAAACAGACCTTTGTGGTAGCATTTCTGTGTTCTCGCCTTCACTTTCTGCGAGATGTGCCACAATATATTGTGATGAAGCTGACTTTCCCTTACGTCGTCCAGAAATTCGAACTGGCTTTGGAGGTGAAAAACCAACACCAACCTTTCCGACTTTAAGTGTGCTACCTTGTTGATGCAACTTCTTCTGCGTTTGATTCAAACCATACGGGGTGACTTCAATCACTTTTCCCGATGGAGTTGGATTTTTGAAATTATATCCGGACTTCGACAGGAGCTTGTAAGCATTTGGATCGAATCGTCCCTTTGTTGAATCTTTCGCAACTGTTTGGTCTTCTTTCATTGACGTGTCGTCATCAATTATTCTAGTTGATGTGCATGCTTCATTTCGAGGTGTGAACTTTGCGAAGGGCGCCTCTCCCTCATTACGCTTTGATTTTGGCACGTACTTGAGAATCGGCGTTGCTTTCTGCGTGATCGGAACGACTTTCTTTTCAGCAAGTTTCACATTTGTTTGACTTGTCTTTATGAAGACGCTTTCATGATGTTCAACTGTCGTCGCCTCCTTTTCGGTTGGAATTTTGACATCATCTACCTTTTTCTGAGCTTTGGTGCATTTCGAAAGGATTGTTGACGGTAACATATGGCTTGGCGCGCCATTTTCTTCATAGAATTGAGCATCGGCAAAGTATGACTCTACCGTAGAAAAGGGCTTTACGTCCTCGTTTATCTTCTTTTCGTCGTCTCCATAGTACTTCAAGCACTGATGTAGAGTGGACGCTACAACACCATTTTCATGAAGCCAAGGTCGGCCAAGCAACAACTTGTATGACGTTTTGGCATCAATTACTTGAAAAAGTATGGTGGATGACATATCTCCCATTGCGAGTTCAACGCGGATCATGCCGATTGATTTTTGTCCACCAAGATTAAAGCCTTGGATAATCAAACGACTTTTCGCGAGCTCATTTATCAAAATCCCGAGCTCCTCCATAGTGGCTTTTGGCATAATGTTGACGGATGAACCTCCCTCTACCAAAATGCGACCAACCCTTTTTTCTCGAATGGATCATGCCACAAACAAAGGGCGATTGTGTAGCTTCGATCCTAGTAGCAAATCCTCATCACTAAAAGTAAGAGCGGCATTGCAAGCAACGCATTTCTTTGATTGATCCGCGGGCTCACCCGTGGCTTTAATTTTATCAACGTACACTTCTGGTTGAAGAATAGCCAAAGACAATTGTTGACGCATCTCTTCGGGCAAGTGAAACATTTGCTGCCATCCCATACGCGCGGGTAATGCGTCTAAAGTTGCATGGATCTTTGCCCCCTTGGCCAAATCTGCCGAGGTGGTTTCCTTAGTCGCACCATTTTTGTTGTGATCTTCTTCGACAATGGCCGACGACACAGTATTCACCGAAACTTGACCAGGGTAGGATTTGGGAAGATAGTCCTCTAATGTCACAACTTGACGTGACTTTGACTTGATTTTCTCTGGTGACGTGACATCTAGCGACGAGTTCACAACAATTCTTTTATCCTTGTTATGCGAAGATCTTGCTGCTTTCTGATGAGTTGATCTTCTACATTGGGACTGTGGTGTTTGGCCATTTTGCTTCCCTCGTCGCCGCTTAATCACAAGGGTCCACCCTCCATTGGCATCCTCCTGATTTTGAACGGCAAACGTTGGAGCCATGATAGACTTAGGCTCTGCGGGCCTGACGACGGCCGCTGGCTCAAGTGTTCCAAACTGAATCATTCTTACAAATTCTTTATTTGGAGAATGAGGGCATGACTTAGCACTTTCGACATTCACATGCGCCACAGTGCAATTGGATTCAGCGACATCGTTTAGATCCAAGAGAATCTTCCCATCCTCGGCCAACTGCATTATTTTCTCTTTGAGGGTTATGCATTTCTCAATTGGATGACTCACAACCCTATGATATTGACTATATTTTGGATCGGTTGTACGTCCAGCTTCATTTAGTCGTTTAGACTCTGGAAGCTCAATTACCTTTTTCTCCAAAAGATCGTCTGACATCCCTGCTAGGTCAGAATCCGGAAAAGGATACGTCTTCTTCTCAAACTCTTTCAAAGTTGGTCGTGGCTTGCGCATATCTTTCGAGTACGTCGCCACCTTCTTGTATGTTTTGGGTCGAGCCGAGATTTTTACCGGATTAGAAGTAGAAACTGGCATAACCTCATTTGAAGTGTTATTGAACTCCCTGTCGCTTTTCTTGAACTCCTTTCTCTCCGTCTTTGATTCCGAACGAGTGAAAAGTCGTCCTCCATGGCTAGCGATGGTAATTTCCATGTCGTGAGCTCGAGTAGCTAAATCTGGGAATGTCCTTGGCTTGATGCCTTGGAGGATGTAGACTAGATCTAGCTTCATTCCTTGGATGCACATTTCAACAACAAAAGTCTTCAGCAGGCGGTCTTTACACTCAAGGCTTAACACGCGCCACCTACTGATGTAGTCGATGACAGGTTCATCCTTCCATTGTTTCGTGTTAGTGAGTTCAGTCATACTTACAATACGCCGGGTACTGTAAAAGCGATTAAGGAACTCTTTCTCCATCTCATCCCAACTGTTGATCGATTCGGCGCTTAGATCCGTGTTCCAATCAAAAGCAATCCCCTTCAGTGATCGGACGAATTGCTTGACAAGGAGGTTGCCATCAGTACCGACAATGTTACAAGTTTCAATGAAATGGGCAATATGTTGCTTGGGGTTTCCTTTCCCATCAAACTGTTGAAACTTTGGCGGTTGGTAGCCGAGAGGCATCCTCATGCAGTCAATTCTCTTACTATACGGCTTGACGTAACGGTGATTGCCAACGGAGTTAAAGTTTCCGTCGAACTGACTTTTGAAGGCCTCCGCGATCATCTTTTGGATGTCTTTAGCAGTAAACGAATTGCCTTTGTCACGATCATCATTATCGTCGTTGAGGTCATCACTATCACCACTTTGAAAAGACGATGCGGGTCGCTTCTCCAACTTTTTTGTCAAAGTAGCAATCTGTTTGGCTTTCTCTTCGTTATCCTTCTTGAGTTCGTCAAGAATGGTTTTCATTTTGTTGAGTTGTTCCTCCATATTGCTGCTCTCAATAACCATGACGAGCGCCACCAAGGAATATGATTGTTGGCTCGACATCTCCTGGTTATGCCTTTGTGGTGACGACGGAGATGAATCGGTGCTACTGTGGCTATCCTCTACAGTGAATGGCTCGAACAACGGGTTGTTGTGAATAGTCATATTCTCAAAAGCGCCGGACACCATCTCTCAAAATGTTGACGAAACAAGCTGAGGGTTGTCGACTTGAACGCGAGGAAGAGAACCAAACACATGGTAATCAAATGGCCTAGAGTCGCTGGCACCATATGACTCCTTGGAAGCATTGGCGTGACGTTAGATTTGCAGGGCCTCGTAGGCACGGATGTAAAACGGAGTTTCGCTGCAGCGGCACAGATGAGGATGGACCCGGTCCTGCTCCTTGTGGAAACATTGATAGGGGATCTATCAATAGATGCACCGTGACGGGTTATGTTTTCGTCATCAGATTTGGATGTCATCCTCTTCGACATGGCGGATATCTTTTTGGACGCCATTGAAATTAGTGTTGCAAATTTTGATTGTGCGGAAAAAGAGATGAGTAGTAGAGTGGTCCCACCGAGCGTGCCAAATTTGTAACAACAAATTCGTGTTAATCTGTAAATAACAAAAGAAAAACACAAACAGTGAAACAAAATAATAATTTTATTAATCAAAGAATTTCGGGTACAATCTCAATTTATTCTATTGATTCAATTTCTGCAAATTAAATGTGTAGGAGGCTCTTGATTTGAAGACTTGATTCTCCTTTGACAAATTGGATTTCCTCCTCTTCAAACTGACTGCAACGGATGCTTGATGTCGGATCAAAGAGTAGTTAATTTCCTCCTCTTCAAACTGACAGCAACGGATGCTTGATGTCGGATACAAGAGTAGTTATTATTCAAATCTAATTGACTAGAAATGAATACTTTCTTTTTTTTCTATGTTTTTCCCTTAGAAGAGAACTTTTTTAGAGAGAATATGGGGTTTGCAGCGTATTTTTGTGAATGGTAATTTTGTTGTGTTTTTGTGGAGATTCCTCTCAAATGAGAGGGTTTCTTTCTTTATATAAGAATTTTTGTTTCTCCTACTTTGTTTTACGTACAAACTCTCCCAGCCAAATTTGTAACAACAAATTCGTGTTAATCTGTAAATAACAAAAGAAAAACACAAACAGTGAAACAAAATAATAATTTTTAATAATCAAAGAATTTCGGGTACAATCTCTATTTATTCTACTGATTCAATTTCTGCAACTTAAATGTGTAGGAGGGTCTTGATTTGAAGACTTGATTCTCCTTTGACAAATTGGATTTCCTCCTCTTCAAACAGACTGCAACAGATGCTTGATGTCGGATCAAAGAGTAGTTAATTTCCTCCTCTTCAAACTGACTGCAACGGATGCTTGATGTCGGATCAAAGAGTAGTTAATTTCCTCCTCTTCAAACTGACTGCAACGGATGCTTGATGTCGGATAAAAGAGTAGTTATTATTCAAATCTAATTGACTAGAAATGAATACTTTCTTTTTTTTCTATGTTTTTCCCTTAGAAGACAACTTTTTTAGAGAGAATTTGGGATTTGCATTGTATTTTTGTGAATGGTAATTTTGTTGTGTTTTTGTGGAGATTCCTCTCAAATGAGAGGGTTTCTTTCTTTATATAAGAATTTTTTTTTCTCCTACTTTGTTTTACGTACAAACTAGAAGAAACGGAAATACATAAGTAGAAGTATGCATATATAAATATACATGTGAAATAAGAGAAGGATAAATAGACAATTCAATATATAAAGATATAGGTGCATTATGAAATACAAAACCCTAACATCATATTATATATAGACTCGGGGAAGACACTGTTAGACAACCATACACTCACTAGGGCTTGCATCTCACCGTTAGCGGCATAAGCTTGATAAGATTGAGACTCGACAAACAAACCATGCCAAGTCATCCAAAGATCACAAATAATCAATCATATAATTATCCATCCAAACGTACGAATACGTTGACAACATCTCTCACGGTAAATGACACGCACTAGCACCGTGTACATGGCAAGTATGATTAAAATCGCATCCACGGGATAAACATTTCCCTGAACGCATACACGATTAAAATTTCGTATATGTAGACTAATTTCCTCCTGGTAGAACGATGATAATAATACGGTCCTAGTCTAAACCTGGCCAGACTCTCGGAATCACATTTTCCGATTCGACATGCGATAAACATTTCGCATCCAAGACTCGGTCAACCATAGAAGCCGAGAACCCCAAATTCGGTCAACCTTCACGAAAGAGGCGTAATAGAGCACAAGCATCGTAACAAACGGTACACTATATGCAATGACACCACCTCGCAAGTATACAACATTTGACGGCCGGGTCGATCAACGCAAAACGTTCGCCTCCCAACAACGTCGTCATATGCCCACTAACACATGCAATTAAGCAGTAAGGATACACTCCTCGTTCCGACATTCCAGCCTTACAAACGAAGAGGTAGCCGAGGACTGAGAGTTCAAAGCACTTAACGATTAGTGCTCAAATCGTAACATATGAAAAACCGACTCAAAGTGGGATATATCAAAAACCGTCATAAAACATGTGATACAAGCGAATGGAATATCATATATTCTAAACATGAATATTTAAAGTCATTACGTAAATTTAAACGATAAACGAACCATGCGAACTATTATAAATAAAAATATAAGAAAGAATAGAGAGAAGAAAACCAGCGTGTGCCAGCCGGTCAGGTGGACCGGCTGCCGGCTACCCGGCTGGCACCATATTAACCTTTGAAAAACATCGAAACATCAACATGATCTAGACCGGCTGCCGGCTACCCGGCTGGACCGTAAGTCATACGAGAAAAGAATGAAGGAAATGGATGTGTCTCAGCTGGTCGGTTGACCGGCTGCCGGTCGGCCGGCTGAGACCTACTTCATACCAAATATATGTCGAAATGTCAATTTCAAGTCAGCCACTTCCCAGCCGGTCAGCTGACCGGCGGCCGGTCGGCCGGCTGGGACCAATATACACGAAATTCATCAAGCATTACTAAGGATCATCCAAAATCATCAATACATATCAACTATCATCACCAATCATCAATATTCATTAATAATTATCAACTAATAATAACTATCATCAACAACACAAATCCTATGAATAATCATCCTATTCTAAATACGTTTACTAACATCAAAAACACATTAAATCACGTATTGATATCGAGTAACCCTTCACCGTTACCTTTACGCGTCTTCAATCGATTTCTAAGCCTTTCTCTACTAGATAGTAATCTTTGTCGGGGTCTTGAAGGTCTCCACCTATACAAAGATGACAAAAGATGAATATAATTCACCTTTGAGAAAGACGGAAAAATTGAAAATGAGAAAGACGGTAATTTTATTACCACATAAGGTAGAGGACGATGAGAGCGGAAGATTATGATGAAAATAAGGAGATTTGAGTGAGGAATGAAGGAGTAGTGAGGAATTTGAGTTGATGCATAAATGGAGTTTTGGGTTTTGGTGGCTTGGTGAGGAAGAAGGAGTAAGTGGAAAAGAATGAGGGAGTTAGGGTTTAGAGGAGGTATAAGGGAGTAAGTGGAAAAACATGGAAAAAGCCCTAAAGCGCCTTAAGGCGTAACTCACTCGGAATTTCAAGTAAAGTCCGAAAACGAACTCATATTTGCTAAATTAGACACGGTAACTAAGTTCTAGAGTAAATCTAAAATTACGCTGAAAAGTATCCGTATAATATTTTTAAATTACAAATAGGGTACATTTGCGGGTGTTACAATCACCCCACCTTTTAAAAAGTTTCGTCCTCGAAACTTGAGAGTAGAAAACAAAAGTATCAAAGACAAGAATTGGTTTTCAAAATTAACTCGAAAGCTTTTACAAGGGAAACTTTTATGAAATGATGTTCTTCTCGAAAACGGTTTAAGGAAATTTTTCATAGGTGCGAAACTTTATTTACCGATCTCAAGAGTGACCGTCGCGAACGAGAAGTCTAGTTATCACAATCAAATCAATGTCGAAATAGTGAAATCAAAATTCAAAACAAACGTTAGTAAGTGCAGGACTAGTCACCAGACGTCTCTAATAACAAGTCAAACATCCAACCAAACGCAAAAATCCAAATATAAAAGCGAAAGAAATCTATTTTCTGCAAAAAGAGAGTACAAAATCCACCCTTAGACTTCTTTGAAAAGGTAAATTTGGAATACAATATGGAAATTTGAAGGTTTTCTCAGAGATAAACTCAAAATAACACGACATTACACGTACATAGAGCGACTCGAGCATCACAAACACAATTCAGGGTATGAAAATGTATACAAAACACGCAAAAACAAAACAAATCGAACTCTTAGGGATATGAAGATCACGATAAAATCGGCAGGAAGATCTACAAGAATTCGACATCACTAACTTCACGAATAAACTAGTCCTCAAGAGTGCAATTTACCCAATTTCCAACTCAACATTTTTAATCATTAGATTCCTACGAAAATTATTTCATAACCACGATACTTCAAGCCACTAACCCAATTATTTAAATTCAATTAGTATCTACTAAAGTCCATCGGCATGGTAGACTCCACAACTAACAATCCACATGAAAGATTCATTACGTACTCTAATCTTTTTAGTTTCATCAAAACTCTTATTAAAAACCACCAACAAAAATATTTATATCTAGGGAAACATGTTCGCTAACAACCACAAGTAAAAGGAGACTTACCATGAAAATCCTTGATTCAATTTACTTCAAACTCATTATCCTAAATTTACAATGAATTTTCTCATCTTCGAAAGTCAACTCACCATGCATCAAGCAAAGGATGAGTACCAATTCCAAATCATATATATTGCCAAACACATGGCGATACGTCAATTAATCAAATCATCTAGCTCATCAAACTCAAAACGTATTGGTCTTCGCTTATGAGATTATTCCTCGAATCTGGTCACAAATCTAAATTTCACAAGTAAGACTCCTTTTTAGAGCGTAACAATTTAAGACAACAATTTCCCAAACAACCTCCAAGGTAACTATTACAATATCCCGCAACAACGAATTATTATCATGATCCACTCAATTCTCAAAATAACACAACAATACCAAACTCCAAATCTAAAATCACCAAGAGAGGATACATTATCACTATTAGGATTCATCCTAGAGCTTAAGTCCTATTTTCCATGATCAAATACAACATGAAATTTGCTCAATCCAAAGACTTATTGTGACACCCTCGAATTTGCGGAAAGATAAACAATTAATTTAAATAAATAAAAGATGAGAATACGTTTTTAATAGGTTCACTTTAGTGAAAATCGGTAAATTTTAAAACCGGAACCTACCATT
>JAIUZE010009390.1:0-54073 GCA_022085475.1 Heliosperma pusillum | reverse complement strand
TATAAGCAAGTGATTCATTGGCTCCTGCATTGGGGCCTGGGTTGGGCGGTAGTGGCTCAGTCAAGTACTTGAGCTTACCGTCAGCAATGGCAACATTCCGTAATGCCGCCTCCCAGTCCGCAAAGTTGGACCCGTTATTCTTCAGTCGCGTTGACTGATTCATAGTGTCCATGAACATCTTAAGCCAGGACTCACGTCCGAGCGTGACACTTGGCATTGGGTCATCAGTATGGCCAGCCATTTTGTTATTAGCAGTTATATCTGAATATATGACTGTGGAAAAAGAAAATAAATATGATAAGTTTCATCGTTTTAAATTTGAGTCTAATGGAAAAACTGTTTAATTCGATGACTCTTGCATTTATACAATTGACCTTCCTCAAGAATTAAATAAATGATCTCAAGACTCAATTTCTGTAAATTGATAAGCCAACCTCTTGGCTAATTCTACTTTTAGAATTCCTGGTTGATAAATTTCCGTAAATTCTATCTTTAGTCCATCATAATCACGAGATATTACTCGTACTATAATGTTGAGATAAAATAGGTCAACACTCACTACTTACCCAACGTAGAAGGGGTCATATTATGACTTCCGACGAAGAAGGGGCTCATAGTAGTTTTCCCTATACAGACTAGTCTCAATTTTATTTATAGGGGAAGGTCCCATCATCTTAACTTTAATTCATTTTAAGTGAACGAATGTCTAGCAACTCGAGAATGATTTAAACTAAGGTGATGGCCCTAAAAGCGAGTGACATCTGTATGTCCATGATTAAAATATTCAACCTATATGAATCATTTTACATGCATTTTATTAGGTGGTTTGGTTTAGGCGGAATATGATGCAATTATCTATCATGTGATGGAAAGCAAACGAGAATGAAAAACGTAAAAAGAAAAACATGTCCTAGTGTGGCCTATCCTACCAAAAAGAATAAATACAACTCGGAATCCAACTGATTGGACCCTCGAATAGGGATGACAATGGATCGGGTTGGATCGGTTTTTTAAAAATCCATATCCAATCCACAATTTTAGTGGATCACCAATCCATATCCAAACCCGATCCATATCCAAAAACCGATTATCCATATCCAATCCACCATTTTTTTTATATTATCCATACCCGATCCAAAACCCGACCCAAAACCCGATCCATACCCAGTTCAACCCGACTCATACCCATTACAAACCCAACCCATACCTATTTGGAAAATAGCAAAAAAAAATTTTAAAACATTACAGTTACACTCGTTAACCATTAAAGTTACACTCAGAAAGTAGAGAGTTTATACGTATAAAAGTGTCAAAATCAATACATTATTATTACATATTCAAATTTTTATATTGAAAATGGCCTAAAGTAGACTAAAGTTACACTCGTAAACCATTAAATTTATACTAAAAAACGCCGAGAAGTTACATAAACTTGTTTTAAAATCACCCAAATTCAATTTTTTATTTTTCGAAATCAAACAAGTTGAATTTTTTAATATTTAAAATGACCGTTACACTCTTCGTGGTTGGAGTAACGCTCGTACAACATTACAATTACACATCTCTCTATCGTAATAAATGTGTGGCTGAAAATAGGACTTAAAGATTCACCATTTATACTGAGAACCTTACTCATTTTGAAAGTGCACCATATTTAATAATTATATAAATAATTGCGAGAGCGTTGACATTCCACACACTTGCAGTACGTAAAGGTCTTGAAACTTTCATACGAGAGAAGAAACCATGAAACAATGCAAAACTTGTACTGCCTCCTATTCTATTCTTCCCTATTTCCTATTTGGTCCATTAATATTTTCTTCCCTATTTCCCTTTTTGGAGGTGGGGTTGTGTGTTTTGTGTGATCCATATTTAATTGCATGTGGAGTAGAGTGTTTTCTATGTTCCAAATTCATTTCCTTAATCCTAGAGCCCAAATGAAAGGGAAAGATTACATGGAATAAGAGGGAATATGTTTTAATAAGAAAACATAAAAATATCTTTAACATATATTCCATCTGTAAATAAATGAATAAATAAGAAGTAATTATTAAATAAAAAGCTTAAACTACGTTATCACATATCACTACAAGAAAACAACATTCAGGCGACTGATATTGGCGACTAATTTCAGTCCCTAAAATGAATTTGGCGACTGAAATCAGTCGCCCAGACCCAGTCGCAGTCATTAGTCGCCAAAAAAAACTCGGGCGACTACTTTCAGTCGCCAAATTTGGCAACTGAAAAAAGTGTCGCCAAAATGAGGAAATGGCGACTGAAATCAGTCGCCCAAATTGGCGACTGAAAGCTTAAGTAGTCGCCAAATTGGCGACTGAATTCAGTCGCCATCAGTCGCCAATTTGGCGACTACCTCAGCTTATTTGGCGACTGATGTCAGTCGCCATATAGTCGCCAAAAGGCCTTTTTATTTCCAAAAATACAGGGGTTTTGGCGACTGAAAGTAGTCGCCAAATGAACATTTCAGTCGCCAAAAAACCTGTGATATTGTAAGAAAATTTATGTTTTCATCCTGCCATTTCGTTACCATACCATACCTACAAATATACAAGAAAACAACCATAATTTCACACATTTACAACAACACGATGTGAAACCAACATCCTCATATAGATCAAGAAAATTGTTTCAAGTTTACAAATCATCTTAAACGTTTCCAAACCGAGTTTAAACAAGCACAAGTCAAGAGTTTCTTAACTAATATCAGAAGCCAAGGTTCAAATTGGATTCGGCTTGCATTCCACCACCTCCATTGCCTTCATCATAATCCCGCCGAAAGGGAGGCGGACCTTGGTTGCAGTTGTCGAACCTGCTTTCCCAAGCCTTGAATTTTTCTTTCATTATTCTTAATTCCTCATCGCTTTCCGCATTTTTTCTTCTTTCCTCGTCAAGTGCGGCTTGGAGTCTTCCCACGATTGTCGGCTCGTAGGTTTGCTTTGAGGTGGACGACATTCTTCCCCTTGGAGTTTCGTAAAATGCTTCCTTTGCCGACCCAATCCCGTAGACATTGCCCTTCTTGAAACCCTTTACCAAGTCGAACCAAATCTGGTTATCGGACTTGTCGGGTTGCCTAACTTTCTCGGCCAAAAAGGATTCCTACAAAATATAAACATTGTTATTAAAAATAGCTACAAATTGAAATTTGTTAAACATTCAAAAAATTGAACTTATTGTAAAAATACAAAAATGGTTTGAAACTTACATATAAATCCTTATCTCTTGGTTTGATCCAATATCTTCTATTGTTTTCAAGTCGGGAATGGGTGTCAAGGAAGAGCTCCGGAGCTGTGGGCGTGTTAGCTTTTTTCTTCTTACCCTTCTAAAAGAAGAAATTAAAGACTTATATTAGAAGATTTTAATAATAAAAAGAATTTAAGATATAATTTTCAAATTGAGGAAAAAGTGGAAATTATAACTTACACCCAAAACTAGGTCCAGGAAAGATCGAGATCCTGCGTGATGCGACGGCTCAGTCGCTCCATCTTTCTTTCCTCCTTTTTTATTTTTGGATGCTTGGGTCGACCTAGCCTGAAACACCGCAGTTTCATGATATTTAAGCATATCTTCATATGCACCACCTACAAGTTAAATAAGTATTATAAAATATGATAAAATGTGTAAAATTATAACTATATACAAATAACAAAAACAATTAAATACCTCTCATATGCTCCGACTCCTTCTTCCTCTTGACAACCTTATACATGTTGTCCCTTAACCGTCTAGTGCACGTCTCATTGTACCTTTGACGTACAATATACTCTATTCCGGCCGGCCAGTCAAATGTTTTCTACAATTTAAAAGGTAAGTATTAGTAAAATAAATTATTATTTAAAAACTATAATAATGTAAAAAAATATAAACAAAAATAATATACCCTAAAATTATTGAACCATTCCTCTTTTTGTGCAGAGGTAGCCTTGGTCCAACAAGTAGGAGCAACCCCCGTCATCTTCATCTTTGTACTCTGAGTACAACCGCGTACAACCTTTTGAGACGAAAACCTGAAAAATAAATTATGGAATAGTATGCATTTATGGTAAATAATGTAATATAATTATAAATTAATAAATTAAAGACATTGGTGGTTGTCTTACCAAAACCCCGCGGGATCAAGTATCATCTTCCCTTCCGGCGTGAACTGGATCGTCTCCGATGTCTGATCCGAGGACTCATCGTCATTGGTCGATTCCTCGACCACTACCGGACTCTGCTGATCAATAGCCTCCATCTCCTCATCGTCGACTGAAGATGTACTACGACGTCTGTTTGAACCGCCGCCACGTTGCCTACCTCGACCTCCTGCCATCTACAATTATACAAATATTCAAATTGTTAGAAACGGTTAATAACATAAAAAAACAAACATAAACATAAACTGTTAATAACATAAAAAAACATCAAATAACATAAAAAACTTAATTAAAATATATATAAATATATCTTTACCCAATTAATCATTATCATCATCAAATTCGTCATCATCATCATCACCATTTGATTCATTATCATTATCACTATCAACACCACCATCACCGTCAACTTCACCATCACTACCATCCTCGTTTTCTAAACCTTCACCCTCTTCATTTCCATTCTCATAAATGTCCTCATCAGGTGGAGACAACATAAACCCGCTAGATACTATTTCTTCTTGAAAAAAGTTGTATCTACTTGTGAGCGTGCTTTTGTCTTAAAGATTGCACACCACTGCTTTTGATTTCGATCATTCTTCGTGCTTGGATAAGAAGCGAAATATACTTGATTGGCTTGATGTGCGAGTATAAATGGATCATACTTTTATTATGTCCGGGTATGATTCACTTCGACGATTTTATAACGTTCATGAACTTTCATACCGGCCACAGAGTTATCCTTCCATTCACACTTAAATAAGACAGTATTATAAGAACGCTCACTCCCATTATAGCTCAACTCAAAGATATCCTCAACTATACCATAGTATTCGTTGTCATCAAGAGAAGAAATAGTAACTCAATAATTGCACCTAGCCTTATTCTTACCGTAGTTGAATGTATGATTCACTTCGACGATTTCAAAGTTACTATCCTAGAGGCGGCTTCTAACAATGACATTTTGCTCCCTTCATATAATGATTTTTCACTCGCCTTTAACATATCAAAAAAGGCTTTTGCTTGTGGGTGTGGTTCTTCTTCACTCATTGGTATATGATCATTATTGAAAATATTAGACTCAAATGCATCAACTACCATATCTCTATATGGGTTCACATTTTGTGGGATTTGAGATTGTTTAGGAAGTGAAAAAAATGATTCTCCATGAGAAATCCAATTGTAGTAGTTTGGACAAAACCCGTTTGTATAAAGATGTTCTTGAACCTCAATGTCATGTAGATATTTCATGTTTTTGCATTTAATACAAGGACACCTAAGTTTCAGTGCTACTAAATCATACTCGTCTTGTTGTCTAGCAAATTCAATAAACTCGGCAACCCCCTCTATAAATCTAGCGGTAGGACGTCTTTTCTTATCAATTCTATCTTCGTACATCCATGTACGCTCCAATCTCTTCATTTTAATCTAAACATTAAGCAAGACAATAAGTACAAAAAATACTAACACTAATCAAAACCCCAAATATTAACAACACTAACACAAACAATCATATTTATCAAAACCTTAAGACTAGTATACTAACACAAATCAAAATCATCCATACTAACAAAATAATACTAATAACACTAATATTATTAACATACTAAAACTAATCAAAAAACACTAACCAAAACCTCTATACTACCAACACTAACACAAATCATGAAAATTATCAAATCCCCATTACTAACAACACTAACCCAAATCAAAATTAACAATACCAACAAAATTAATACTAACAATACTAATAATATCAACAACACTCCCACTAATCAAACTCCAATACTAACCACAATTATTAACACTAATTCAAACTTCACCAAACCCTAAGTAATTAACATCTAAAAACCTAATAAACATCACAAATCTTTACAATAAATCTATCAAATCATCAAAAAACTAATGAAAATCATAAGTTAAACATATAAACTTAACATTAATTTAAGAAATTGAAATTAAAACTATAAATATACCTTCACAAATTAAAATAATATGAGGTGGTTGACGGATATGTGGTCGGTGTGTGGTGTCGGAGCTTGGTGTCGGAGCGTGGTGTCGGAGCTTGGTGTCGGAATAGGGGTTGAATCGCCGTAGTTTTGTTTTTTTTTCAGATTTGGTTTAGATAAGAAAGAAGGGAAAGTCGCGGATTTTAGATCAATTAAAGAAATTTAGCGACTGATTTGGCGACGGATTTAGCAGTCGCCAATTTGGCGACTGAAATCAGTCGCCAATTTCAGTTTCAGTCGCCAAATTGGCGAAGGATAGTAGTCGCCCGATATTTTTAGTGAAAATTTTTGGAATTCCTTCAGTCGCTAAATTAGCGACTACATTCAGTCGCCAAATTGCTTAATCAGTCGCCAAATTGGCGACTACTGAACTCTGTCGCCTTATAACGGTCGCCTGTTTCAAGATTTCTTGTAGTGTATTATGTGATTTGTCTTTCTAAGAGAAGATAAATGCACTTATTAGAAACTATAATAGGCGATATACAAATATGTTCTAGGCATCTACCTTGAAATTAAAATAAATCTATATTCAGATTAACTTGAAATGCTTAAAGTAGAAAAACAATTAGAAACTATAATAGGCGACCTACAAATATGTTTTAGGCATCTGCCTTGAAATTAAAACAAATCTATATTCAGATTAACTTGAAATACTTAAAGTTGAAAAACAAGGAGAGCTTAATTTACACGTATAATAAGCAAAAGAAAAAATAAATAATAAATAAATATAATGAAACATGGATTAAAGAAATACAACAAAAAATTGTGAAGATTTAGTTTTTGTAAGTGATATGAAATCATATCGAATTTTGTATTTTAAAAAGGGTTTAGATCAGGAGAAAAATGGATATGGATCGAATTTGGATCGGGATAAAGGTGGATATGGATCGGTTTCGGGTCGGTTATGGATCTTAAATGGATCGGGTGGATCGGGTCGGATATGGATATGAAATGGATCGGCATGGATTCGGTTCGGTTATTTTTTAAGTGGATATGGATTCGGGTTCTAAGTAATGGATTTGGATATGGGTTTTTAAACTTCGGGTTTGGATCGGTACTTTTCCTTCGGATCGGTTCGGTTTCGGTTCGGTCCCGGACAAAATTGCCATCCCTACCCTCGAAGCTTGACTTTATCACCCTTCTTGGTCCATGTAGCGGGAGTGAGCTCCAATCTCCATCTTTAGTCTTCTTTGAAATTACAACAAATAAAATTACATAGATCCTATTTATTACATACTAATTTCAAACCCAAAACTAAAAATAGTGGAGATGCGAGATCTCAAAATACATCCAAGACTATGTTACCATCATTACAGTAACACAATCTACTAAGGCCACACTAAGTTACAACTGATTGTAAAAATACGTTAAAAATCCATTCAAACATTCCAAAACATATTATAAAAGCACCAACTAAAATAAAACATTCAAGACATAATACAGTTATTACAATGTTTTATTATCCAAACCACCATTTAACATAGATTATAATTATGTGGTAATTCTGTAATTACCCACATTAATTACAACCTCGATTCATTTTACTGATAAAATGAACAATCCTAAACATTTCAAACTGCTTCAAAATGTAAGATATTTAGCATATGTGAACCGATTCACATTAATTATACACAATCCGAATAATGTACAATTAAAGGCCCAAAAACTTTGAATACAGCAAAAAAACAGAAAAAAAATTTAGCATAAATTTTTCGGCAAAAAATTTCTTCAGCAAAACGGTCCTTATCGACAAAATAGGGAAAAATTAATATCCTTTCAAATGATAAACTCATTCAACATCATTTCCATTTTCATTTTAATCTAATCTTTATTAAATTAAAACATCTACAAATCTATTGTATGTTATTTTAACAGATTAAAATAACAAAATAAATCTAAATGAAAACGAATACGAAAGGAAATACGATTCTGTAAAGTATTCGATCGAGAAGAAATTAATCAATAAAGTCTCTCGATCGACTAATTAATCCTAGTCGACAAACAGGGACCTCGATCGAGTATAAACATCACTCGATCGACCAAAAATTTGAGCAAACTGCTCGATCGAGCGAATACAGGTACTCGATCGACCAAAACTTTGAGAAAACTGCTCGATCGAGCGAACACAGATACTCGATCGACCAAAAACTCACAAAAACTGCTCGATCGAGACACTAAAGTCCTCGATCGAGTCAAACACACATCGGCATAAACAGTTTCGGTTTATGAAATCAAATTAAAACAATTTCGTGGCCTATGCTCTGATACCACTTGTGAGAAATCGGTATTACCACAATACAATTATTATAGGATTATAACGAAATAGTAATAACTTGATTATACTAGTCATAAATGAATACAAGAATAAGAGTATAGATTTAGAAATCAACCTCCGGTCCTAGCAATTGGCGTAAAGAACAGAGATATCAAAGTAGATATCCTCCTAATCGTTGCACCCAAGATGCTCCGAGAAATACCCTTTTCTTTTGCTAGAAAGTAAACCTCTTACACGATCTCACTGTTGAGAAGAAGGTTTTGTGTTTTGTCAAAAGTTACTGTTAACTTTTGTCTTTTTCTGATCTGTGAATGATGGAGGCAGTCAGTGAGAAATTAGGTTAGAAAATCAAAATCTGAATTTTCTATTCTCTTCTCTTATGTTTCTCACGGCACATGGTAGGTTTATATGAGGAGATTTTTGTCTCCTCAAAATAACTACCCATTGACTAAAAACCGAGTGTATCTGGATACATTCGTTTTTGTTCATTTTAGCTTCCAATATAATGTAATATATTATAATCGTCGTTTTTACATGGACCGACATTATAATACATCATTAATTATAAATATCCGTATATTTATAACTTGCCAATTAATTATAACGGTTTATGTTTAATTAGCTTACATTATATACAACAATTAAATATAACATTTTATATTTAATTTACGAATTACAGTTAATTCGTCTCAGCTAACTATATTTAATCATTATTAAATAATCGTCTCATCATCACATTGACTAACCTTTTAGTCAAATACACTGACTAACCTTTTAGTCATATAATAGGGTATCAATATGATTATTTTCTCAAATAATCACATCTCTCAAACACATCCTATAGGTGTGACTTTTAGGGACCAGTTGATCACCGCCATCTGTATGACAATAACGTCAAACTTATCTAGCAAGCCAACCGTTATTGATAAACGTTAATCAACTGATTGATTATTATACCCTGTGAACCTACAGAGGTTTATTTATGTTATTTCACTCACTGTGGAGGACACTAGCTCCAACATATCTACCTTAAGATGCTTGTCTATGTGCCTGTGGATGGAAGCTCTGCTTCTGGTTGAGTCATCTGAGTCTGGATACTCTTCATCATCAGGTGGCCTTCCTCTGCCTCTTCCACGTCCTCTGCCTCTTTCTCCAGCAAGCAAATGATTGCCTATTACCTGGTCCAGGGTTCTGGTTATGGTGGTTACAATCCCAGCCAGATCCTCCATCCTTGTTTATACTCCTGCCAGTCTATCTTCACTCATTGGGCTATTTTTGTGTTTTTTAAATGTAGTTAGGGAAAATGAACTCACTAAGACTCTCAACCAAAGCTCTGATAACCAATTTGAAGTGTAAACTACTAAGGTTTACAAGTTTTAAGGAAGCTTGAATAGATTGACTCAAACTGAGAACAAGGTCAAGTAACAAATGGATGTTATTTTAGAGAGGGTGAGTTGTTTAGCTGGAAACTCAAGGGATATGACTAAGAGACACTCCTCTACAGCAAGGCACAAGAGAAAGGACTCAAAGACTGGTTTTAGAGACAATTTTCAAGTGTTACAGCAAAGCATAAACACCCTAGACTAGACTCAACAGCAAGCAAGTTAACCACAGCAAAGCACAGATATAACTTGACTCACAAGACAAGGCACTGATCAAACACCTTGTAGATGTATCATGCTTGTTTCAAACTACAGCTCTCAGCACAAGTTTGATAGGTTTGAGGGATTTCTCAAAGTTAATTCATTCATAAAGTCTGCCTTACAACAACATACAAGACCTCCTTATATAGAGAGGCTGGTATCTTGTGAACCATTGGATGTATAGATCATCCAAGGGTCAGCTTAGGATCTAAACTACTTCTAATGACACTAATTAAGAACCTCACAAGAGGACGAGTTTAACAACTAGCTAGTACAGACACAAAAGAGACAAACAGACTGATGCAAAAAGCAATAAAGCAGTTTTTGTATTTTTCCTGAAATAGAACTCTGTTGTTCTTGTTGTCTTGATGCTTTGCTTTGGGTGTTGACTCTCCACTCTTATTAGGACTTAGATAAACCTGCCTTGGATGAAGACAAGTTGACTTAGGCAAAAAGAAACCTTATCTGAACATGTACTGCCTCTGATATGCTGCTCACTGGACTCTAGCTTGGGGTGTCTGTTTCATGAGTTTTTGCTAGACTTCAAAAGAGTTTGTCCTGGGCAAACTTGTAGCTTAGAGGGTTGACTTGATGGTAGGCCATGGTGGGGGTGGTTGGGATGCCCTGGTGTACCTCCTAGCTGTAGGGTTTGTTGATTGGTCTGTCTGGGCTTGAATGGTTTTGTTTCTGTCTTGTGTGGGTAATGTGGGTTGTGTTGGGGCTTGGCATGGGTTGATGAGCCCTGGACTGTCTTCCTCATTGGTGTGCCTTGTCCTGGCTTGATCTTGGCTTGTCATAGCTTATTGTTTGGACCTTGTAACTCGAGCTTCCATCTGAGGGGTCCTTGGGGTCAGGCTTGCCTTGTTTGTGGCTTGATTATCAAGGCCCCTTGGGTGAGCTCCTGCTGCAAAAATGGTGTTGAAAATGGAGATGCAAAGTAGCAATAGCTAAAGAGTGAAGACGGGGGTAACAAAGAGAAAGAAAGAGGAAAGAGTTCGAAGAGTTGCGTTAATGATCATTGAAAGCCAGGTACAATGAATTATTAGGATTTTAAATATTGCAACGTGGCACAATCTAGTGCATTATATTCTTTTTAATCGGATGGCTAGGATGGGTACAGCTGCCTCACCCTAAGAAGGGTGCCTCACATGATTCAATTTCTATATATATATATATAGAGAGAGAGGCGGGATCTCGTGAGTTTAGTTCTTACGGTGAGTTGGTACTCACAAATCTCAATCATTGAATTAGAAGAAAGGATGGGTGAGATTGAATAAAAACCCAATCAAACCAGCGTTAAAACAAGACTTCAAAGCGACAAGCCCATTAGAATTATCTCTTCATCCAATCCTAAAAACTAAACTCATAAGAAAAAACCCAAATTTGTATGAATAAAAACCAAGTTTTTTAAATAAACGAAAAAAATCCCTGACTTTCGCATAAAAAATTCACTGCAGTATTCATATTTTCTGGATTTCACGAATTCTAACATCAATTCTTTAATTTTCTCGGGTGGTTATAATGGGGATGTGTGGCGGTCAGTTCGGATCTGCTGTTGGTAACGCGCGATGGCAACCGCCAAGTGACGGTGGTTATTCTCGTTGATGGTTTTGTCCATACGTTAACATTAGATAATAACAATGACAATGACGATATGTTTGATTGATGTTTGGTCAAGAATAGTAGAAACCACCAAAAGCAATGAAGCCCAGGAAATAGTAGCTGACATTGAATTTGTGTTTGTTGAGATATGGGACAATAAGAAATTAGGCATGTTAAATGGTTGGATTGCAAGTTGTCTCAAATTTAATATGGTGTGTTTCAAGCTCCCATTGCAATGTGATTTGCAAACCATTGTTCTGACATTTTATTAGTTTTTGATACACTTTTTATTGGATAGATTTCTTTAGGTTTAGTCACAAAATAACAAGAGTAAAGTAATGCAAGAATAACACAAGAATAACACATAATAAAATACGGAATACAATAGAGTAACACATAAATAACACAAGATGAATACAAGAGTAACACAGAATAACACATAATATAATAGAGAATATAATTACAATAACACAAAATTACAAGAGTAACAATGGAGTAACATAAGAATAATACAAGAGTAACATAACAATAACACAAAATAACAAGAGTAACAATAGAGTAACGCAAGAGTAACATAAGAATAACACAAGAGTAACACAGAATAATACAAGAATAATAATAGGGTAACGCAAGAATAACACAAGAGTAACTCAAGAGTAATACTAAATAACACAAAAATAACACAAGAATAACACGAATAACAATAATTAGTGTTACTCATGTACTACTCTTGTGTTACTCTTATATTACGTAATTTCTAAACGTCGAAAGAAGCTCTTGTGTTATTTCACTGTTATTCTATTGTTACTCTGTTGTTATCATGTGTTATTTCACTGTTACTTTATTATTACTACGTATTATTCCAGTGATTCCTTGTGTTATTCCATTGTTACTATATTGTTACACTAGTGTTATTCCACTGTTACACTAGTGTTATTCTAGTATTACTCTATTGTTACTCTATTGCTACTCCAGTGTTATTCCATTGTTACATTGTGTAACTCTATTGTTACTATAGTGTTATTCCAATGTTACTCTGTGTTACTCTATTGTTATTATACTGTTATTCCAATGTTACTCTGTGTTACGTACTCAATTGTTATTCCAATGTTATTTTGTGTTACTCTAGTGTTATTCCAATGTTACTCTAATGTTATTCCAATGTTACTCTGTGTTATTGAATTGTTATTCCATTGTCATTCTGTGTTACTCTAGTGTTATTGCTTCGTTACTCTGTTATTCAATTATTACCTTGTGTTATTCCATAATTACTCTATTGTTTCTCTTTGTTATTCAAGTGTTACCCTATGTTATGCCAGTATTACTCTTTGTTATTCCATTATTACTTTATTGTTCTCTTTATCATTCCATTTATTTTATTGTTACTATATTTTACTCTTATGTTAGCATTATCTATTGTTGCTTTGTATTATTTCATTGTTACTCTGCGATACTTATTATGATCGATACCAAGCAAACTCATTCACACCTACAACAGCTACTACAACGGCTATATTCCATTATTAGTCTATGTTATTCTCATGTTACTATAATATTACCGATCTTGGTTCTCCATTTTTTTCAATTAATGCGGAAATTGTAGTCAATTTGCATCCTTTACTTATTTCTCGTCCAGTGACAACACAAGCCAGGAGTGTTATAAAATCAAGATTTGAATAAAACTTCAATAGTAATATAATTGAATCATGAAATTGCATTAGTGTACAACCAAAGCCGTGCATATTATTTCTCCATTTATCACTAACTGCACTCCGTATTAAGCCATATAACTGAATCATGAAATTGCATTAGTGTACAACAAAAGTTGTGCATATTATTCCTCCATTTATCACAACTCACACCAAAAACGGAAGACAAACCCGCAACTGACCTCCACGAGCCACCATAGGCCATAGCTGCACTCCGTATTAAGCCATCACACTCATAACTGACCTCCACTGTTGTGTTTCGTTATGACAAACACACACCCGCTCCTCCGTTACCGATCTACCACCATTTGAATTATCAATACTACCATGGGTCGAGACCAATCCGCACCCATCTCAGGCAGCCACCTTCTGATTTTAGCTAATAGATTAGGTGCTCATCGAGGACATGTCTGGTGTTCGACACGACGTCGACATGATTAAACGTCACAGTAGGGGATGATTGATTGATTGAGACGATGTCGAATGAATGAGGTATGGCAATACGGTGGTTGACTTGGTGTTCGTTCAAGTCGGTACTGAAGGACCATGGTGGTGGACGGGAAGGTGGTGGCTGGCGAGAGAAAATAAGTAATAATTCATGAGAGAGAAAGAATTGTTTGTTACCCACGTGAAAATAAGAGAAAAGAGTTGTAATTATCCGCCGGAGTTACTTTTTTGCCCTTGCTAAATCGTGCCATACTCAGCCGTTAGATCTTCTCATCAAATGGTCCAAATTTGTGAGTACCAACTCACCATAAGAAACTAGACTCACAAGAACCTAATTATATATATATATATATATATATATATATATATATATATATATATATATATATATATATATATATAGAGGCAAGATCCGGTGAGTCCACCTAAATATTTGAGTCCGTGAGTCCAGCTATACAATATCACAGAATATACAAAACAATATCACTGGTTGTACTAAACAATATCACGAAAAAAAACAGCACAAAAGGGTTAAAAATATTTTATGTCATACTACTCGCTGTTGACGACCACTACCCACCAACCGATATCGATGACAATCCAAGCACATAGATGACACAAAAAAACATTTATCCACCATTGCCATCACCCATTATTTATCCAATGTTTTATTTTCAATCTCCATATTCCTCCACCGATACACATTACTCCTACTCGGAGCTCACACCACCACCAATCACAATAAAAAATTTAATTGTCATCGCTAAATTAGGGGTCTCGTTGTTGGTTATGAAGAAGAATGCCGGAGGCAAAGATGTTAAGTAGAGAAGAAATAGGATAAAAGAAGCTATATACAATTAGACCTGGCAAAAGCAACTCGACCCGATTGATCCGACCCGAATGACCCGACCCGTGACCCGAAATTGACCCGAACTACAACACCCGAATGTGACCCGAAACCCGATTGGACCCAACCCGACCGAACATGACCCGATCTTTCTTGACCCGTAACTGACCCGACCCGAAAATAACCTGATTCAAAACCACTCAACCCGAAAATGACCCGACAAAACGTAACTTTAATTGAACCAAAAAGACTTAAAATGGCCTTTTGTCTCTAATTCTTTGACCCGAAAATGACCCGACCCGAAATAACCCGACCCGGTTGACCCGAAACAGACCCGACAACAAACCCGAAACAAACCCGAAATCCGAAATGACCCGACCCGACCCGAATTAACACGAAATCAACGAGAGACCCGAACTGACCCGACCCGAACTGGCCCGACCCGAACCCGATCCGATTGACCCGTTTGCCAGGTCTATATACAATAAACTCTGATGAAACGCCGATAATAATGACTTTCCGGTATGTAAGGGCGAGAGAATGATGGTGTTTGTCGGAGCTTCGATACCGGAATCAATTGGTGTGAAAAAAGTATGAGAAAAAAAAGTTAGTAATAGTGGGCGAAATTTATGTTCAGTGGTGTGATATTGTACAGTATAACCCGTGATACTGTTTAGTATAACTTGTGATATTGTATCCTGGACTCACGGACTCAAAAAGATAGGGTGGACTCACATGATCCTAATTCTATATGTATATATATATATATGTATATATAATATATATATATATATATATATATATATATATATATATATATATATATATATATATATAGAGAGAGAGAGAGAGAGAGAGAGAGTCCATCTCTTTTCTTTGAGTCCATGAGTCCCCATCCAAGCCCTTGAATCAAATAGATGAGGGGCTAGGATAAAATAAAATGGAGGGCCAAGATTGTGCGACACACACAATCCATTCTATTTCAAACCCTAATATAAATATCCTTTCATCCATCAATTTCTCTCATTTTCACATTGAACCACTCTCTCTCTACCTTCTTTCTCTCCCTACAATCCTCTAAAATCATCACACAAAAAAACCCTAAAAAAAAAAAAACAAAACCACAGGCCGCCACTCACCCGCCGCCCTCTCCTCCACCGTCCTCCTCTCCTCCAACTTCTATGCCGCCACTCACTCGCCGCCATGTCCCCCACCTGCCAAGCCCTTCGTCGCCGTCCCTCCGTCGCCGTCCCTCGTCGCCACTCCCTGTGCCGCCGTCCCTCGTCGCGACTCCCTCCTCCCTCCTCCACTGCCTCCACGACCACCGCCTTTTTCTCTCCTTCCTTTCCCTTCCCTTCTCGGCCACCCATCCACCACTGCCTCCCTCCTGCCTCTGCCACCGCCTACCTCCTGTCGCCTCTCCCGTGCTCACACCTCCCCCCTGAAACCACCATCAACATCAAAATCCCACCAAACAACCACCACCAAGTTTCAGATCTAAAAAAAATAGATCTTGTTTTAAAAAATTTCTTATATTTACTTTAATATATCTACTTTGATTCTCTTCAGATTTACTTTTTTTTTTTAAATCTTGTTTTTTTTTCCCAAATTTCTCGTGTTTGTTGCTTATATTTTTTCAAATCTCAAAAACAACCCTTTGTTTTTTGTGGTTTCTTTTCAGATTTACTTTTTTTTTAATATATCTTGTTTTTTTTATATGTGTTATTTCACTGAAGCTACACATATAATGATAGAAGTTACACATATAAATATATAACGATTGAAGTTACACATATAATGATTGAAGTTACACAATTATTAACTAAAGTTTGACTAAAGCAATCTTTTAAATTATATTTACTTTCTAGATCTACTATAATTTAGATCTGGAAAAAAAAGGCAAAAAAAAAATACTTTTGTTAAATTGGATCTCGTTTTTTAATGGTATTTTTTTTTCCAAATCTATTTTTTGTTATGTGTTTTTTAGATTTTTTTAATTTTTAATTTCCTATCTTTTTTTTTTGTAATTTTAGATCTCATTTTTATAAATGAGTTACACTATTAGGGACTGAAGTTACATTATTAGGGACTGAAGTGACACAATTAAGGCTTGAAGTGACACTTTTAAGGACTGTAATTAAACTATTTGAAACTGAAGTTATGATACGTGTCGTTTGCGCATACAAATTAACAATTTATTTACCTGTCTTAACCTCAAAAATATAAACATAGTAAAGGATAAGTAGGGTCGAACCCACAGAGAGATTGGAAAAACTAATTAACTAGTATGTAATTTATCAACTAACTTACATATGTACCAATATTAACATATTTACGGAATTGGGGGGTTTCATTTATTGAATTAAATACTGTAATCTAAATAAATATAAGTGAAACAAGCATCCTTTAAGCTAATAATTCCTAGTCTAATTAATATCCCAGTTACGTTATCAACTCGTCTAGCAAATATTCAATTAACAGTAGGCTAACTATAGAGAATTTAGCCGCTAAATTCTCCCTATCAATCCTTACTTTTAAGGAGTAGCGAGCCGCTCGACTACCGATACTAGCTATGTAACACCCGGAAATGTACCCTATTTTTCTAGTAGAAATATTTTACGAAATCTTTTCAGCAAATTTAAGTTTTAATTTAGAATTTAAAGTTTCGAGTCGAATTTAGAATTTCCGAGTTCGTATTTGGAATTTCTGCGAGATTCCATGGAATCCCGTCTTAAGGCGCGTTTGACTTTTCTTGACTTTTTAGTCGTCTTTGACTTTTCTTGACTTTTGAGTCGTCTTTGACTTTTCTTGACTTTTGAGTCGTCTTTGATTTTTCTTGACTTTTGAGTCGTCTTTGACTTTCGTTGACTTTTCCGACTCACCCTTTACTTATACTCCCTCATACTCCTTAACCTAATTCATTACTCAAAAGCAAACCAAATTACTTCCTCTTTAAGAAATCTCAAACCTAGCCTCCCTCCTTGATTTTCGATCTTTGAATCATCATAACTCCTTCGTTCTTTGATAGAATTCACGTAAGTTCGTCTCATTCTTCCCCCCTTACCTTCCTCTATCCGTATTGATAATAAAATTATCGTCTTTCTCGCTTTTCAATCTTTCCGTCTTTCTCAAGATGAATTTCATTCATCTTTTATGATCTATTTGTAGGTGGTGACCTCCAAGATCCCGACAAAGACTATTACCTTATAGAAGAGGAGCTTGACGATTAGTGAAGACGCTTAAAGGTAACGGTGAAGGGTTACTCGGTATCATTTACGTGTTTTATATGTTATCTATGCTAGAAACCGTATTTAGAATATGGTTAGTGAGCTTGGTAAGTGTGTTGATGATGATATATGTTGTATGTTGAGTTTTCATATGAGTTTTGATGATTTATGATAATATAGGATGATAATTGAAATTGGTTCCTTAGGCAAAAAATGGGATTTTCGTATGAATTGGACCCTAGCCGGTCGACCGGCAGCCGGTCAGACCACCGGCTGGGGCACCTGCTGTATATTTTGGCATTTTTACGTAATTTTGGAATATGAAGTTGGGCTCAGCCGGTCGACCGGCAGCCGGTCAGACCACCGGCTGAGACACCCCCTTCTTCCTTTGTTTTTCATATGACCCATTGGTCCCAGCCGGTTGACCGGCAGCCGGTCAGCCTGACCGGCTGGGACACACTGACAATTCAAGTTGATTTTCATATGATAGTTGGCCTGAGCCGGTGGACCGGCAGCCGGTCAGCCTGACCGGCTGGCACCTGCTGTATGTTGTTTGTGATTGTTGTTTACGGTTTTCATTTATAATATTTCTAATCGTTCGTTTATCGTATAATTTTACGTAGTGACATATAATATTATTGTTTTGGATGTATGACATTTCACTCGCTTGTATCACATGTTTTGTGACGGTTTTTGGTATGTTCCCACTTTGAGTCGGTTTTTACAAACGATACGGTTTGAGCACTATTTTGTCTTGTGCTTTGTACTCTCATTCCCTTGGCTACCTTCCCGTTCGTAAGTCTGGAATGTCGGAACAGAGAGGTATCCTACTGCTTAATTGCATGTGTAGTGGGCATACGACGACGTTGTTGGGAGTTGAATGCATTGCGTTGATCGACCCGGCCGTCAAATGTTGTGTACTTGCGAGTTGGTGTTATTTGCATGTAGCGTACCGCATGTTATGAGGCTTGAGCTCTTTTCCGCCTCTTTCGTGAATTGATCTACCGAGAATGTGGGTACTCGGCGTTTTATTTGTAAGACCGAGTCTTGGATGCGAAATGTGATCGCATGTCGAATCGGAAAATGTGATTCCGAGAATCTGGCCAGGTTTAGATTAGGAGCCTTATCAATCCTACCAGGAGGAAATTAGTCTACATATACGAAATTTGATCGTGTATGCGTTCCGGAAAATGTGATCCCGTGGATGTCCTTTTAATCATACTTGCCATGTACACGATGCTAGTGCGTTTCATTTACCGTGACATTGTCGTCTTTGAGTCGTCGTTCTTTGAATGCGTGATTTCATGATATTATTCATGGTCATTGCATGATTGGACACCGTCAATGTCTTGGTTCGTGAATGGATGATAATATGTTGGATTTATTGTGATCATCTCATGACTTGACTTGGTTTGTCTGTCGAGTCTCAATCTTATCAATCTTATACCGCTAACGGTGAGATGCAAGCCCTAGTGAGCGTATTCGGTTGCCTAAGAGTGTCTTCCCCGAGTCTTTGAATAACATGATGGTTTCGGATTTGATTTCCATATGAACTTATCATTATATCTCGTATTGCATATCTATTCTTATCGTAACTCACATGGATATCTATATATGCATGATTTTCTTTTTGTATTTCCTTATATGTACGTTTAAGGTGATATGGCTGGGAGAACCCGGAGTTACTCCCCACTGATTGTGGCGTTCATGTTTTTTCATGAATGAACAGGTTGCTTGCAATGGATGACTTTTTGGATATGATGTTTTGGGGTTCGGGTGTGAGCTAGCGGGCGTTGTCTCTGGAAGTTTCACCTCTAGACGATTTAGCTAGTTTTGCTAAACACTTGTTCTTTGCTAACATTTTGAGAGACTCCGGTCTCTTTGTTATATTCCGTACTTAGTTTGTAATATTTTGACACTCCTCGTTTTATTTATCTTGCATGTATAAAAGTTTTTAAAATACCGTATTTCCGCATATCATTTCACATGCTTGTATGTTTTATATTTCCGCATTTGCGAGGATTGTCACAGTATCCAATTACACGAAAGGGACAAGTTCCCGCAAACTGACTAACCGCATTAAGAACTAGAAAGACCTCATTAACCCTAACCAATTAATTAGTTAGATCAAATTATACTCCTAATTTAATCTAGTGACATCATTGCAGTCCCAAATTAAATTAGTTGCTACTCGGTTAATTAATCCAACGCCGCGCCCAATTAATCAACTAGCTATAAACCAATGACAATTAAAACGAGCATAAAAAGAATACTACTAAACAAATATTGCCAGAACGATTTAACTATTTATAACTGAAAGATTAATTCAACAAGGTTCCAAATTAGCACTAACAAAAACAAAATTAGCTAAAGATAAGAAAGGAAAGCTAATAAATTGAGTACAAAAAATCGTCCCCTGTTCCGGCTGCAACACCTCGACAAGGTAGGTCTTCTATCTTCCTCCGGGTCGGAGCCGCTCCACCCGTCGGACTGCTCCTCTTCCGAATCCGTCGCCGCTTTGCTCCCGTCAGATTTTGGGGTTTATTTATTATATACTTGCTTGCTTCATTCCTAACGGAGGACTCGGGTATTTATAATGGTATTCGGATATACAGGATAGATTTTTGATAGAAATAAGATAGATTTTGTGATTAGAATATGAGAAGGGATTGAATTTGAGACGGAATTGAATTCCATTGTTGAGCAAACTCTACGTCGTGCTTGCAGTAGCTGCTACTGCTTTCTTCATTCTGTGTTCTTTGTATCAATGTACCTTGCTTTCTTTTTGCACGTGTAGCAGGGCTTTAATGTAGCTTGTCTTCACTTATTATTTAGGTCCATTAAGACTTGATTTGGTTTTGGGCCGTCTCATTATAAGCCTCAAAGTACGTTGCTCTCAAGTCCATTTCATCTGGTCATTACCTATATTAGTCAAAATCCATTGTAGGAATAAATTGCCTCATTTACGATTAAAATCATATTAAAGCGGTAAAATCCCGGAATTAGAAAATGTATAACAAGTACCTCAAATAATACGATAAATTATCATAAAAATATATAAACAAGGGGTACAAATATGAATAAATATCGTCTTATCAAATTTCCCCACACTTAACTTGTTGTCGTCCTCGACAATGACAAAACATGAGCCAAAGGAAATTTATCAACCTCAAAGATTTTAGACTAACCAAAACAAGATTACCGACGACAAACTAAAACATTTTTGGAAATCATTTTTATAAGTTAGTAAAGGTAATGGAAAATTTTTTTTAATTAGATTACGAAGCAACATATACAAAACTTTCCCTCCACTCTAAACTATACAACTAATTAATCAACCAACATAAATATTTCAAACCGCTTCTCAATTACAATTATAAATAAATGCATTAGCAAGACACTCGGTCCAACTATCTTTGTGCGCGTGTGCAAGTGTATTGACTCATAGAGGCGGGTTTCGGCAATTTAAGATCGTAATGGAAAATTTACTTTCTGTACGTTTAGTACGAGGATCGTTCTCCCGAGCTTCAAGTGTATCCGTCCCTCCATGAAACTACCACCAGTATCATCAACACAAATTCACTTCGTTTTTTTTTCCTTTTCAGCTTTTCATCTTTCTTTTTGTTTCCATTTTCTTTTCTATTTCTTTTTTCTTTCTTTCAATATCCTCCAACTTTCAACTTTCGTAACCGTCTATTCAGTGACCCTTATAGCGAGCTTTCGATCAATGGATCCCGTCCATCCGGACAAGTCATTAGGCATTCTCCCAGTACAATGACTGAGTTCCCCTAAGGATCTAATTACTCGAGTCACCGGATAGAATTTTGAATTAAACGAGGTCAAATAATCTCCTTGAAGCCCTGATTAGGAGTCACCTATGAAAGTAAATTGGCTAAAAGACCGGCTTACACCCCACGCACTAGAGTCAACGAAAAGTGTAAATAAAGGTAGCCAAATAAAGTGCTTTATAAATTTAATTTAAAAGAGACTTAAAATATGTATGTCACCTAATTAATCAATCCAAGTTCAAAATGGAGGAAAAACTCATGTATAGAAGACTTCAAATATTTTTTAATTTTATAGATATTAGTGAAAAATAATTTTTTTAGTATTTTTTTAAAAATTGTTAGATTAGAGCTTGTCGTCGACTCATTCGTCTTAATATAAAGTCCAAAAAGCATAAGGGTGCTAACTTTAAAAGCTCGGACTAAGCAATTTCCGAATCAAGTGATAATAACCAATAATAATTCAACATCCATTATATACTGTTAAAATTCTAGTTATCAGCATCTCAAACATACATTCTAGCCAAATCATTCAGCTCATAGTTGTTGATTTATTAATAACTAAGTTTTCACAAACGATACTACATATTCAATGTTCAATAAGACAAATGTGAACTGACAATTCATATAAAACAGAGACAGCAGCAACACAAAAATTTGAAGTTTACCCAAAATATCAAGATATGGCTTATAGCTTGCCTCTCCCCCACACTTAATCTCGACATCGTCCTCGATGTCGAATAGACAACGAGATTAAAAATTAACATAAAAAATAGATAGAAGAGGGAATGAGGTACTTAGCGGATTAAAGGTACGGCCAGCCATGTATGATGCTTTAGGTATGCAAGTACTGAGAACCCAATGGCTTGTTGTTATTTCCGCAAATCAGTCCGAAACGAGAGGGCACCAGTAGTGTGAAATGAGAGTAGAAGTACTCCAGATTATTACAGCCTCAACCATCCCATTTGACCTCTGACCAAAGTGTGCAGCAGCGTCTTTTTAGCGCATCATCAAACCAGCAGCAATCCAATAGTCATGTACGTCCATATTTCTGGAAAATGAAACACTCGACCAAGACAAGTGAAATATAGAGGAAATAAAGTACCGGTAAAATCAGCAGTGAATCTTTTTATTTATTTTACTTTTTCTAATTTTTTTTGTGCAACCGACACTATTAAACATCCCCCTACAAAGGTTGCGAAACTCGTGGAGGCATTTAAGCCGACTCAATTAATAAGTTACTAAGAAAGCATTTAAACAAAAACACGCAAACAAATAATAAAATTTTAAGCTTGGGTTGCCTCCCAAGAAGCGCCTTAGTTTAAGTCGTGACTCGACATACTCAGTCCGTTCGTTCTGTTCAATAGCCAGCTTAAACATTTTCTCCAAAGCATGTTTCGTATACCAGCTCATCCAAGAAACATAGCGTTAGACTTCATAAATTTGCTCTCCCACACTTAAACTCAACTTCAATAATTTCACTTGAGGGGGTAGGAATAAAATAGGGAGAGATTCAGAGGATAGCTACAATTGAGGGTAATAGGCATCAAGGGAATGTAAAACAGAAACTATGTAGTTAGCTAGGCCACACGTTCCTGCAGAAAAACATCACTCGACCCATTCTTTAACTACTCACAACCAAAATCTGCATTCTTTTAACATTATACGGTTATACCAACATTTCTAAAGTCTTCCGTAGGCATCTAAATTTTGATCTATGAATTTACAATAGAGGTGGGAGCAGGAGCAAGTCTACAAACAAGGCAAGGCAGGGGTATTCTGTCTAGTACTTCCGTTGGCCTAATGTTGCCTCAAATAATTAGTCTACCACAACCTCAATGATAAGATATAAACACCATAGTACTCTGCTCATATCCTTCGTAATGACCTTCAATTCTCACCTATAAGATTGCACTTCAGTCACAACAGAAATTCATAAATTTCAGACCTGATCAAACTCGCACGTGAAATTGCAGTCGCTCATCTTTTCTAAAATATAACCATAAACTGTACGACAGACTCACAAACCATGCTTCTTTCATCAAATCTAGACCTAACTCATTTGGAAGTTAGTTAAAAGTCACTCTAAACCAAGTGCAGAAGGGTATACATTAGCTAAATAAGTACCATATGGTAAAGCCATCTAGCAGAACTGACAAACATGAATTTCCATAAGACATAGGATACACACCAGATTCTCGCTTATTAACATGATCGGATCACGAGTAACCTGAATACATTGCAGCCAGATTCAAGAATAGGAGGAATCCTACCACGTAAACAACACGCAAAAAAAACATGTGAGACAACATGGTGTCTACTTGGAATTCCACCTAAATAAAATCCAAGCAAAAGGATAAAAATTAATGTACATTAGTATTACCACACAATACATTGAGAATTAGTCCTAACAACAATCTCCCCGGCAACGGCGCCAAAATTTGATACGTGTCGTTTGCGCATACAAATTAACAATTTATTTACCTGTCTTAACCTCAAAAATATAAACATAGTAAAGGATAAGTAGGGTCGAACCCACGGAGAGATTGGAAAAACTAATTAATTAGTATGTAATTTATCAACTAACTTACATATGTACCAATATTAACATATTTACGGAATTGGGGGTTTCATTTATTGAATTAAATACTGTAATCTAAATAAATATAAGTGAAACAAGCATCCTTTAAGCTAATAATTCCTAGTCTAATTAATATCCCAGTTACGTTATCAACTCGTCTAGCAAATATTCAATTAACAGTAGGCTAACTGTAGAGAATTTAGCCGCTAAATTCTCCCTATCAATCCTTACTTTTAAGGAGTAGCGAGCCGCTCGACTACCGATACTAGCTATCCAATTACACGAAATTGACAAGTTCCCGCAAACTGACTAACCGCATTAAGAACTAGAAAGACCTCATTAACCCTAACCAATTAATTAGTTAGATCAAATTATACTCCTAATTTAATCTAGTGACATCATTGCAGTCCCAAATTAAATTAGTTGCTACTCGGTTAATTAATCCAACGCCGCGCCCAATTAATCAACTAGCTATAAACCAATGACAATTAAAACGAGCATAAAAAGAATACTACTAAACAAATATTGCCAGAACGATTAACTATTTATAACTGAAAGATTAATTCAACAAGGTTCCAAATTAGCACTAACAAAAACAAAATTAGCTAAAGATAAGAAAGGAAAGCTAATAAATTGAGTACAGAAAATCGTCCCCTGTTCCGGCTGCAACACCTCGACAAGGTAGGTCTTCTATCTTCCTCCGGGTCGGAGCCGCTCCACCCGTCGGACTGCTCCTCTTCCGAATCCGTCGCCGCTTTGCTCCCGTCAGATTTTGGGGTTTATTTATTTATATACTTGCTTGCTTCATTCCTAACGGAGGACTCGGGTATTTATAATGGTATTCGGATATACATGATAGATTTTTGATAGAAATAAGATAGATTTTGTGATTAAAATGTGAGAAGGGATTGAATTTGAGACAGAATTGAATTCCATTGTTGAGCAAACTCTACGTCGTGCTTGCAGTAGCTAGGGGTGGCAATCGGGTCAGTCGGGTCGGGTTCGGGTCGGGTCATGTCGGGTTCGGGTCGTATCGGGTTCGGGTCGTATCGGGTCAGACAACCCTTTCGGGTCGGGTCGGGTCGGGTCGGGTTCGGGTCGTTATCGGGTCGGGTCATTTTCGGGTCAAATGATACATCGGGTCGGGTCGGGTTTGGGTCGGGTCGTAATCGGGTCCGGTTATTTTTTCGCAATATTTCAATATTTTTCCATTAAATCTAGTTTTAAATTATTATTTGGTTTAATTAATTCATTATTAAGTCAAACATATCAATTTAAACAATAAATCACTTTCATTTTGATCATTATTAAGGTTAATAATTGTCAGAGCGTCAATTTAATCGGGTCAATATCGGGTCGGGTCAATGTCGGGTCGGGTTCGGGTCGGGTTCGGGTCACTGATTTTCGGGTCGTCAACGGGTTACGGGTCGTCATCGGGTCGGGTCGGGTCGGTTTCGGGTTGCAGTATTCTCGGGTCGGGTCGGGTCGATTTTGCTCGGGTTTCGGGTCGGGTCACTCGGGTCGGGTCAGACTTGCCAGCTCTAGCAGTAGCTGCTACTGCTTTCTTCATTCTGTGTTCTTTGTATCAATGTACCTTGCTTTCTTTTTGCACGTGTAGCAGGGCTTTAATGTAGCTTGTCTTCACTTATTATTTAGGTCCATTAAGACTTGATTTGGTTTTGGGCCGTCTCATTATAAGCCTCAAAGTACGTTGCTCTCAAGTCCATTTCATCTGGTCATTACCTATATTAGTCAAAATCCATTGTAGGAATAAATTGCCTCATTTACGATTAAAATCATATTAAAGCGGTAAAATCCCGGAATTAGAAAATGTATAACAAGTACCTCAAATAATACGATAAATTATCATAAAAATATATAAACAAGGGGTACAAATATGAATAAATATCGTCTTATCAAGTTACACTATTAAAAACTGAAGTTACACTTAGTAAGAACTAAAGTTATCTAAACTTTGCTTAAACTTACATGAACTAAAATTAAAATATTCAATCACATTTACTATACACGACTGAAATTACCCAAAAAATGACTAAAGTTATCTAAACATGTCTTAAAGTTACACATAAATGCCTTAGAATTAAAGTTTTACAAATAAGGGTTGAAGTTACTCTCATAAAAACTAAAGTTACACTCATAAAAAGGTTAGAGTCATATAAATTGTCTTAAAGTTCAGAATATTCAAATTTGTATTGTAGGAATCACATATTGGGTTGAAGTTACACAAATATTGGTTGAAGTTACACTCGTAATGAGAACACAAATAGTTGAGTCCATAAGTCCTCTTATAGGCCCTTGGATCTTGGAAATGGATGACTGAGATTTATGCTCTCAAAAAAGGATTAATGGGCTAATTTTCCACTCTTTCTCATATTTACTAATTAACCACTAATCCCATCTTAATTCAATATATAAGATTTTCTACTCATCCACTTATCTCTCATCCCTCATAATATCAATCCTCCCTCTCTCTCTAAAACCCAAATAATTCAAAAACCCAAATAATCAAAACCCAAATAATCTCCTTCTCACTACCTCACTCACTCACCACCTTCCACCCACTCACCCACCACCTCCCTCCACCCCACTCACCAAACCCAACCACCACCGCCGACCACCATCAGTAACCACCACCACCGACCGCCACCTCTTTTCGCCGGCCAGCCCTCCCTCGGCCTCCTTATGCCGCCACCCCCACCTCTCATGCTACCACCACCCGGCCAGCCCTTCCTCGGCCTCCCTATGCCGCCACCCCCACCTCCGACGCTACCACCACCACCCTCCTCATACTCCTTCCTCTCACATCAAACCACCACTAAAAACTAGATCTAAAAGAAAAACCCCATAAAAACCCCCACCAAAAACTAGATCTAAAAAAAATCAACCTCCTCCCATACTCCTTCCTCCTCCTTATACTCCTTCCTCCTCCCCGTCGTCGTCTTCCCCTGCTATGGGGAGTCTGGGTGGTGGTTGGGCCGTGGTTGGTCGTCGGCTGGGTGGGTGTCGGGGTGGGGCTGTTTTTAAGTGTCTTTCTCCTTTTTTTTATTTTTATATTTTATTTTATTTTATTTTATTTTAAATTTTCAGATATTCTTTCTATATTTATTTTTTTGGTTGTTTTTTAATTTTGTTATTTATTATAGTTTTTTATGTTTAGATCTGATTTTTTTGAGTTACATAAATTTAAGCTTCTTACATTTACATCTAGTTTTTTAGTACAAATTTTGATAAGGGTAAAGTCGCGTCACCTTAATCAAAGTAAAACCTAATTCACTACTAACTAATAGTCAGCGGTAAGCAAGGTATCGAATCCACAGGGAGGCGGTAGTATTCTAATCTGTTAAACTAGGTTTGTCTCTTAAGTAACAATTTCTGGGTTTTGATTGTGGTTTCAAAACAAATAGCAATTAATAACAACTAAAGTAAACAATAACAACTAATAACAATAATAATAACAACTAATAATAAGCAATAACTAACTATAAGCAATAACAAACTAATAAGGTTGAAAACAATGAGATTAAAAGTCTAGGGTCTCAGGTTCACTAGGATTATTGTTCAGGGTAAGGGATAAAGTCAACTATCATGCAATAAAGTTATCTAAGGTCACAAGATCGGTCGATTCAATTATGCCCTTTAGATCTACGATTAACATGCGATCGCTATCATTAAACGAGTTCTATTCAATTATCGTAGTCTATCTTAGTCTTAACCCGGTCGGTGTCAATCCTAATTTGCGAGACTAGTTAATTAATCCTGGCCAGTAATCAAGCAACTAGAATTAAAACGATAATCAAACGATAACCATGCAATTGCAATTCAATTAATTAATCTACCCCTACTAACAATCCTAGATCCCCTTTCAACCCTAGAAAGAAACTTAGCTACTCATAACGATATAAACAACAACAATAATAATTAAAGTAAACATGATTAACAATAATAAAAGGATGAACAAAGAATAATTAAAGAACTAGAAGGGAATTAAATTGAATAACAAAGAAAGATTGAAAATACCGATTACAAGCTTGAACTAAAGACAATAGTCTTTGATGAATAAAATCCGGAGGCGAAGTAAACTAAACTAGGGTTTCTGAATTAAAGCCTAAAAGTATTCAATAGCCTAAGAAAGTATGGAAAAGTAAATCTAATTAAGAAAGACGAGCTTTCTTTTTATAATACAAAAGATCTAACTAATTAGGTTAAAATTAAGGAAAACACGAAAAAGCCACTGAAATATAGGTTGCTCGATCGAGCAACATGACTCTGCTCGATCGAGCAAGTGAACATATCGACTCGACCGAGCAAGACCCTTCTGCTCGGTCGAGCAACTCTCATTTAGGCTTGATTCTTCGACTTTTCTTCATTTCTTTTATTTTCTTCCTCGATTTCCGTGCCTAGCTTCTACGATCCAACTCCGCCATGCTCCATATCTACTCAAAAAGCTCCAAATGCATCCAATCTGCATTAAAACATAACAGAAGCGGCAGAATCTATATTCTAGCTAAAATAGCATAGAAACAAGAAAGGAAAGACGGTAAATCGAGTTAAATATGTCTAAGGGAGGCATAAAATATGTATATAAATAATTATCATCAAATTTACACTATAAATGATTAAAGTTACCTTATAAATGGTTAAAGTTACATAATAAATGATTAAAGTTACATTATAAATGACTAAAGTTACACTCCCCTCCATATTTTCTTATGTTTTATTTTTTTCTTACTTTTTAGATCTATTTTTTATTTTTTCAGATTTAATTTTAATTTTTTTGTGTGTGTTCAGGATATTTGTCTAATTTTCATTTGTCATCTTATTTTTATTTTGATTTTAATATGATTGATGGTGTTTTATAATTGAAGTTACATTATTTTGGATTGAAGTTAACACTATTACGAATTGAAGTTACACTTTTATGGATTGAAGTTACACTTTTAAGGTCTGAAGTTACACTATTAAATGACTGAAGTTATGCTTGAAGTTATACAATTAAGAACTGAAGTTACTTTAGTAACGACTAAAGTTACCAAAATATGCCTTCAAGTTACATGAATTTAAATTGAAATTTTCAAATGATTAAAGTTACTTAAACATGTCTTAAAGTTACATACATATATCTTAAAATTAATACACAAATACAGTTTGAAGTTACACTTGTAAAGACTGAAGTTACTTTCATAAAAAGGCTAAAATCACATACACTTGTCTTGAAGTTTCATAAATTCAAATTTATGTAGTCGAAATCAAATTTTAGTTTGAAGTTACATAAATAATGGTTGAAATGACACTCGTAATAACTAAAGTTACACTCATAAAAAAGCTAAAATCACATAAACTTGTCTTGAAATTTCATAAATTCAAATTTATATAGTCGAAAACACATTTTAATTTGAAGTTACATAAATAATGGTTGAAGTGACACTCGTAATAACTGAAATTACACTCATAAAAAGGATAAAATCACGTAAACTTGTCTTGAAGTTTCATAAATTCAAATTTATGTAGTCGGAATCACATTTTAATTTGAAGTTACATAAATAATGGTTGAAGTGACACTCGTAATAACTGAAGTTACACTCATAAAAAGGCTAAAATCACGTAAACTTGTCTTGAAGTTTCATAAATTCAAATTTATGTAGTCGGAATCACATTTTAGTTTGAAGTTACATAAATAATGGTTGAAGTGACACTCGTAATGACTAAAGTAACACTCAAAAAAAGTGTAAAATTACATAAACTTGTCTTGAAGTTTCATAAATTCAAATTTATATAGACGAAATCACATTTTAGTTTGAAGTTACACAAATAGAACATGAAGTGACACTCATAAATCTCAGAAACTCAAAAGTGTTCCAATGTGATTAATGAAAAGCTAGAGAGAGAAAGTTAATTAATTAGTGGATAGGTAATTGATTAGTGTTAAGTGTGCTTTTGTCTCTACAATATCATCAATCCATCTCCCTCATCCAATGGCTAGGATGAGGACTCATGGACTCAAAAAAAAAAGGTGGACTCACAAGAACACACACACACACACACACACATATATATATATATATATATATATATATATATATATATATATATATATAGAAATTGAATCATGTGAGGCACCCTTCTTAGGGTGAGGCAACTGTACCCATCCTAACCATCGGATCTAAAACATATAGACACTTCAGATTGTGCCACGTGCCCCCTACAAAACTTATGACCACCTGAAATTTTCCCTCATTACTTCTCATTTACGCTGCTCAATTTCTAAACTCCTTCTCTCTCTTCCACACTCCATTTCCACACTCCATTTTCGATTTCCACAATTCCTCCATTTCCAAATAAATTAGGCTGCTGAATTCCTCCATTTCCACAATTCCTCCATTTTTCGATCTCAAGCTTCGTCATTTTCGATCTCAAGCTTCGTCAATTCCTCCTTTTTCTCATCCTAATTTTCGATTAGGTGATTAATTCTTCTAATTAAATTAGGGTTTTCAATAAATTTGGGGATTTTGTTATTATTTGATGATTTTGGGGAAAATTTTCAATTTGTAGGCATGTTGTTCTTCCTCCTGAGGTCGCCAAGCTTCTTCCCAAGAATCGACTTCTCTCCGAGGTTTCTTCCTTTTTCTTTTACATTTTTAATTTTTAGAGTTTCGCTTTTTCTTCATCCTTTCGTATGATTGTTTGATTTGCGGATATATTTATGCCCCAATCATTTGTTTATCTTTTTTTATTATTGTGACGGATATTTTAGTCAAAGGTAGAGAGACGGAGGAAGTGGTTTTTATTCTGTTATTGATTGTTGATGTTGTTACTGCAAATACCGTGGATGAAATGGGAGTTTAGGATGTCTTTGCTGTAACTTTGCTACACCAATTCCAAATTTCGGGTTTAACCCGTATACTCTTTACATGTACTAACTAAATAAAAGAGTGCATTGCTATAGGTTGGGTGTACTCCTCCAACTTGGTATCATCATGTTTTGTCGGTTATTAAAATGTTGATATATGAGAGATTGATATGAACTTTTGAGTGTTGATCTTTATACAGCCGCTGGTTGTTTCCGCGAGCGAATTCAAGATTGAACACTTTACTTATGTGTTTGTTAAATAGCAACATCGTCTTTGTGCTAGTTTGGTGTAAGCTTCTGAGTTATTTTCTTACAGTCTATGAGTTCTTAGGACAAGATGCTGCCCCAGCTCCTATCACATGCTGTAAAAGCCAAAGGTGGGTGATAATAGGTCAAAAACGAGTTTGATGAGGATGATTCCACTAATGAAGCTAAGGATGCTAAGAGTGTTGAAGAGGATTATGATGATGTTCACAGCTGTGAGGTATTTGATAGTAGAATGGCAGTTTAATATCCTACATTTTACATGACGTAGTTAAAGCTAAAGTTCGATTTATACACGAGAAGGGTTGAGGCTTTACTGTGATATGTAATATGTAGTTGCAAATGGTAGACTAGCACAATATAACATCTCCAATAATTTGATTCACATTCTTATCATTGCATACACATGGTGTTATTATCCTTACTACTTAAAGTGTCAAAGGTTCACAAAAAGCACGGTCAGCTTCACAAAAATCATATCCAAGGTTCACAAGATCTAGGTTAACAAAATCAGGTCTAGGTTTCACAAAAATCAGGCCCAGGCTCACAAAAACAGATTCATAGTTCACGCTTTATTTGTGATTATATTTACGTTTTGCCTCACATGGTTCACCCTAATAGTCATATATAACGTGTCCTACAGGCGAGGGGGGAGAGAGTTCAGCAAAGGCCACATTAGAGAGTGACACAAATGCGGAGTAATGAGTTCAACAAAGGTTCACGAAATCAGGTCCAAGGTTCACAAAACAAGGTCCAAGGTTCACAAAATCAGGTCCTAGTTTCACAAGATCAAGTCCAAATTTTTCCCAAAATCAAGTGCATGATTCACAAGGGTCACAAGGGTCACAAAATCAGGTACATGGTTCACAAAAATAAATGCACAAGATCGAGACACATCACAAGACTAGAGTCCAGCAGCCTCACGAGTCACGACCTCACCAAATTATTTTCCCCACTTGATTTGACCCACAAGGTTTGTGAATCCTTTACTTTGTGGTGTGAGTCTAGGACCTTACTTTATGAAACTGCTCTGAACATATTAATTGACGTTGTGAAAGTAGGTCTTTATTTTGTGAATCCCACCCATAAAGTTTGTGAATCTTGGACTTTGTAGCGTGAGTCTAGAGCCTTATTACGTGAAACTGATGTGAACATATAAATTGCCTTTATGAAAGTAGGCCTTCATTTTGTGAGTCATACCCTTGAGGTTTGTGAATCTTGGACTTTGTGGTGTGAGTATAGGACCTTACTTTGGAAAACTGTTGCGAACATGGGTATTGATATTTTGAAAGTTGACCTTTTATTTTGTGAATCCTACGCCTAAGGTTTGTGAATCTTGGACTTTACTTTGTGAAACTACATAAGATTAGGTCATAGACTCAAAACACAAAGTTCAAGATTCACAAAGTTAATCAACTCTTTACTGGTGCTTCAATAATTTTGTTATTTGTTAATGCATATATAAATTTGCAATATACTATCTATTAGCTCAAAAGGTAGAGCATTGTACTATTGTACAAGGTGTGAGTTCGAATCCCATATAGATGAAAAATATAAATTTACAATTATTATTGAAGTTTGTCAAAACTAATGTATGTTCAAAGTCAACAATTCAATTCTTAGATTCACAAAATAAAGTCTTAGTTTCACAAAATTAGGTTATAGATTCACAAAATCAGGTGCAAGCTATGAATATTAAGACCAGGCTCAATTAAGTTGTGTAAATCAGAGAGAGAGAGAGTAAAGTATTTGGGGTTTTGTTTATTTTATTTTAGAGAGATTAAGTATTTGGGCCACATGAAAATATTATAAATGACCCATATTTTCAGTCCAATGAACAAGTGAAATCAGTCCATTGAAGGAATTTGGTGAGGCAGGCCGCCTCGCCAAAATTAATGACCTCACCAGATTCAACCTCTATATATATATATATATATATATATATATATATATATATATATATATATATATATATATATATGAAACTGGAGGCTCAGTTACAAAGAGTGGATAAAGATTGGTTTTGTAATTTAATGAATTAATTTGAAGTCTTTACTTGATGAGTTTTGTAGGTTGTAATAGTATGTTGGAGCTTAATGAATACTTACCTTTCACCCAAAAAAAATGAAATAGGAAGTATTTTTATAGATAAGGTCACCCTAAAAGAGCTTTTGATCTCAACATCCCAAATACCATAACTACGTCAATTTTTGGAATTGGATTTGAAATAGAATTCAAACATTTTGATTTTTATATGGTAATTTTTGATAACGCGAAATTGATTTTATTTCTATTATTTAAATTGTAAAAATCAAAATGTTAAAGTTTAATTCCAAATCCAATTCCAACAACTCGTTTGGTAATCACGTGAAATTTAATTTCAGATTTCAATTTCTCAATTGTGTTTTGGATGGAATTGGAATTGGATATCGCGGGTTGGGTCAAAATCACCAAAAAAAATTATTATTTTTATTAGGAAAACATAATTATTGTGACAAAAAGATATTTGCGATTGATAAAAAAATCATGAATAAAAATATTGCGATGAAATTCGCATTACAAAAAAACGTAATCAAATAATGATAGAACTATAATGACCTCTATATGATAGAAATTTGGAAGTCCGCATTTAACTGGGTTGGAGTTGATAAGAACTTGAGTCTAATTTCAATTCCAAATTATAAAAGTTCCCAAACTCTTGAAATGTCTTAATCCAGAAATTTAATTCCAATTCGAGGTTACCAAACTTAACATATAATGAAAATGAAATGAATTCTGCATTTCCAAATACTACTTTGTTAAGTTGGTTATTAATAAAGGATAACCAAAGATCTCGTACCTCATTAGAACCCTCGCCGCGTAAATGTCCTAACTTGAAGAATGGCAAAATAAAGAGGCACACTTACGAGTTCAGCTGAAAATCATGTTTGTATTCTTCTAGGTGTACGCCCACCGCCTCATATATTCAATGATTTTTTAGTGCAAGTTTTTTTTATCGTAAGTATCATTTCGATGTGCATACTCATGCAAAAGAGACTATGCTAACGGACTATGTGTGATTATCAAATTCACCATTTCACACACAGAAGTAATTTCGTACTAAACACAAGGGTTCAAACATTGTTTATTCTTGGAAATTTTTACACTTTAAAATCAGATTTGATCCAGTCACATAATTTTTCAGTCTGCTGACAAATTAAACAATGCTACCTTAACTAACTTCATCGTCACCCTACGCAACATGCTCGCTCAATACCCCGGTTATAGCTTGCTGAGGACAAGTTCAATAAAAGTTGGAAGTCATTTATTAGTAACTAGGATTCTAGGAGTAGGAAAGTACTTTTACAATATAGAAGAAGAAGGAAAAGAAAAAGAAGTGAAATACCTGAAGGCATGACACAGTATAAAGCACGTCACTAGTAGTAATTTGATGATGGATTACGACCCTGAATCTGAAAATCAGTGTTCCAAAATTTTAGTTGTTTTCTCTTTCTCGAAAGTAAATAAAAGATAGCTGGTGAGAAAGTTATATGTATGGTATACACAAAATATTAAATTGCTGGTATCAACGACAAGGTTTTCAGCTTGCTATGCGGATATTTTCTGTTCTATAAGTGATCTATCAAAATAGCTGACTACTGCCAGTCACAATCAATATTTAACCGGCAAAAACACTACTTGACCGATATTTGTACGAGTTGATTTTTTGTTACGATAAATTTGATTGATTGATACGAGTTGATTTTTTGTGACAATAAATTGAAGAAACAATAGCAAGCCCAATAGCACACAGCTGCCATTAGCGAGAAGTATCGCAATTTAATATTTTTCCGACGTTTTTAGTTAGGTGAAGAGAGGGATAAATAGTATATGAAATGACATACATTTCAGTACTGCACAAATTAGATTATATTTATTAAAACATAAGTATGTGTATATCTCCTTACGAAACTTTTAAGTTCAAGAGAAGAACAAGTAAAAAAAAAGCACCTGAATGTGTTTTCTGGCATGACTAAAATACCATGCTCCACCAAAGATTTGCCAAGCTTTGTTGCTGTGTTACTGGAATCCTTACACACATTGACATAGATCTGATAACAAGAAATATGACAAAATTAGAAATTTTAGATATTAGGTGTCCAGAAGTCCGGGTAAAGGAGGAGGGTTGCGGTAGGTTTGTGGCAACCAGCGTAAAAATTCCATCAAATTTTAGGGACATGGTGTCCCAGAAGTCATGCATACAACAGGGGATAGGGTGCTCAATGGGCAAAACTCTGAGTGGCATGTAGCGACTACAAGCGGATGCATGGTGTCGTTATAAAAAGAGGTATTAATTCCTAGAACAGAAAGTAAAAAATACGAAATATCGTACAAGAATGATTGTGACACATCTGGTAAGGATTCCAGAACCACAGCATGACTAGAGAACATCAGAGTTTGTGAGAGCTGTCTTTCACAACACATGACTAATTAGATCACCAAAATTAAAATGCTTACAATATTGGTCTCAACTGATGTAATATCCACTGTAAGCCCTTCAATTTTGTTCAAGCCCTCTGCACATTACATATTTCAAAGGAAAACTTTTTAATATGAAAATGATCCAGCAATTGATTACTTAGTCGTATATATGAACTATATGAACCATTACATTACCTACAGGCTACAGGGATAAGACGAAAGCTGAACATAATTTATGGAGTAAATAACAATACTTGAGATATTGAAACTAGTTGTAGCAGAAAATGAGAACCTGCAAGTAGCTTAGTATTTTTATGGTCGGTTTCAAGATTTTTGACATTGTCTTGCAGGGCAACAAGAGCAGCAGCACATAAAACACCAATCTGCCTCATTCCACCACCTAAAGTTTTCCGCATAATTTTTGCCTAGATGATTGGAGAAAAAAGTAATTAGGGTAATACCACGAGACAATCGCAATAATATCTATGTATGCTTAAATTAATGATACCTTCGCTATGAAACTCTTTGACCCAACAATGACTGTTCCCACAGGCGCTCCCAAACCTTTTGACAGGCATACCTTTGGTTCACAAATTAGAACACCATATATCATGTGAGAAAATCTGTTTTGGATAATTGCTCACAATATTTTTATCGTCAATTAATGTCTGTCTGTCAATACAAACAGTGATGAGTATAAGTAACCCCTACTTGCCATGGGCGAGAGCCTTAGACGAATTGGGGTAATGTTGGTTGATAATAAAACCAAACAATCTCTGTTTGGTTATGAAGTTTTTTTTGAAAACAAATATCTAGTGGTTGAAACTGATCGCAAGAGAAACAAAGTATAAACATACCGAAACTGAATCAGCCGCTTGCACCAATCTATCTACAGGAACACCAAGTGCCTGAAAGTGGACATAAGCGACATTAATTCATGCAAAAACAATCATATCCTAAGATCATCAAAGCATAACACTATTAAATTTATATTTTGGTATAAAGGGGGACACAATTGCCTTGGAGGGTAGTTTTGATGCTCATGGGTTTTGAATACAGATCACGAAAAGTACTGATCAATGACTTTACAAATAACATGAGCAACATACAACTAAGTTCTATAGTCATGAATGAATTCTCAAGATCGTAACTAGTTGAGTGGTCGCTCCACTCACAGTTGCAGCATTGAATATACGAGCACCGTCGATATGAAGCTTCAAATCATGCTTCTTCGCCAACTCTCCAACTCTGTCTGTGTATTCAACAGACAGACATCGTCCGCCAGTACTGAAATTCAGTAGCATTGATGGTCAGCGAATTTATTGTACATCATAGAATTATAAGCATCAAAGACTTTCAATCTAGATGACAGCATAGTTACTGAAACAATCATCAAACTGGAGTCGCCGATAACATTTATCCGGGAAGGTAAGTATGTTATTTAGTGTATCTCTTGACCAATACCTAATCAACTAAAATCTTTTAACCGAACATAATTCACAAACCACAATCAGAGAGGCTGCAAGTTTACAAGAAATACAACTCTTACTTGGCATGTGAGTTCTCGAGGCAGATAAGCTTTGTAAGAGGATAATAAAGGTCCCCTTTCGGGTCTCTAATGGCGGCTTCAATCGAATCCAAATCCATAGTCCCGTCTTTGTTATTCCTCAGTGTTCTTGGATGGACACCGCCGATGGTAGCAATACCACCATTCTCATAAACATGGATGTGAGATTTATCTCCAAGAATGATTTCACTACCCCTTACATCACAATGCACAAGTATGCTGATTAGATTACCCATAGTTCCTGACGGAACAAACAACGCCGCCTCTTTACCCATAATCCTCGCCATTTCTGTTTCAAGGCGAAGGGCAGTCGGGTCATTACCCAATACATCATCATCAACCTCAGCATTTGCCATTGCAGCACGCATTGCCTCAGTTGGTTTCGTTACAGTATCCGATCTCATGTCAATCACCCTTCTCATTATTTTGCCATCTAATTAAAAACAACATGTTAACTAAAAAAAGGCATAGAAATTAAAAACAAATGCAGAAGTTAACAGGTCAGTCCCGATCATGTTATTACAAGAAGCGAGACTCAATCCCGAAATGATTTGGGCTCAAACTAACTTCAAACACTATTGATGAATCATTATCGAAACTGTTAATTAGGCCCAATTACGCAATGGACAAAATTCATATTGAAATCATTCATTGTTTTCAATATCATCATCAGCAACAATAAACCATACAAAACCATGCATTTACATAAACGAAAAGGCCGCCGGAATTTGGGAACGAATTATGTGAACCAACAACACAGTAATAAACATCCAACGTTTCCGATACCACATATTCTTGTTTTAGACGGTTTAAGTTAACGTACTCACAATCGATTTAAACAATGTTAAAATGAAAAGGGAATTGTGAGAGGTCTTAACTTAAAGACCGTCTTAAGCAAGACCTTCTCTTCCGATACTTGGAAAATGTCACGCATGCAAAAACAGAATATACATCTATGGACAAACAACAAAAACAATTATTCGAAACCATGAATTCTAACCAAAACATATATTTGTTTCCAAATGATCAGAATTATTTAACCTGTATACAAATTAATGGAAAAAAACCAAGAATATTGACGAAATTCATAAGAAGTAAGAAGAGGGAAATACCCTTATCAATTGCAACTTCTCCCATTTTATCTGTAAATAAATCAATAAAAACAAAATAAAATACAAGTGTTAAAAAATATTCAGAAAACAATTTCAGGGTTTAATGTAATTAATGGTTTTTACTAAAAAAAACCCTTGGAAGTGAGAGAGATTGAAGGGCTCACCACACCTTAGTTTCTCAGTTTCTCGTGAAGTATACAAATGAAATATGTGAACTGTGAAAGAATGTTTTTACAAGCTAAGGCTACGGCCGTTACGAAACTTTTGTGAATAAAAAAAAAAAAACGAAATACCAACTTTGGACAAATTCAAATTCCCCACCTCGTACTTGATGGGGATGAAAGCAGGGATCCACGTACATTTCATCACTTAAGATAATTTTAGGAACTTTGGATAAACTTTTAGGAAGTTTATCAACAACATTTCATCCCTCTAGTAATGCATGTCTCGATAATTTGTTATCTATTCATTTTAATTTATACGCATATCTATTTACACACTTTAGATAATAACTTGTCCACTTAGACAAAAGTAACCAAACATAAACATATGAAGTACTTCCTCCATTCAACTCCATTCTACCAAAATTTATTTTCACATTTGCCGAGACGGGTTTTACACGGTAAATATCGTTAACTACGTGTTTGCAAAAATTATAAAAGTTAGATATTAATAAAGTACTCGTAAAGACGAATCAAACAAGATCACACATGAATATATTTTTTACTTATATATTGAGAGAAAATTGCAATTATATGATCGCTTGTGAATAGTGTACAAAAAAGAAAGTGATAGAGTAGAGTTGAATGGAGGAAGTATATAATAATTTGAGCATTAAAGGTATTTATAGTTTTCATCTTAACTACTCCTATTATCCATCTAACCTAACTACACGTATCACATGCCTACTAGGCAATAAGCATATATTGTCTCACATGTTGCAATTTGGTCATGCAAGTTGTAAAACATTGCATTAAAGCTGCTTAGGCTATTATTGGGTAAATTGTTGAAATGTCATTCATCCAAATTATTATGTGTCTACTTTACTTTTACCATATATTTTAGGATTTTTTAAAAACTGTTGTGACTAATGATATTATTAGGGCGGGGTAGTGGTACATATAAGAGCATCTCCAATAGTTAGGTAAAATGATTTGCTTGCAAATAAAAAAGATTTTAAGCTACTTGCTTATTCATTGGAGTGTTTTACATAGACTAGCCTAAGTTGAGCAAGTAGCTTCATGAAGCTACTTGCTTAAATAGACCCACATGAGGAACCTAACCAATAGAAAATAGAGGAGTTTATTAATTGGTTCAACTCAAGTTAGCTGTAAATTGTATAAACTATTGGAGAAAATTGTAGCTAGAAATTGTTGTAGCTTAAAAAAGTGATGTGTTATAGGTAAGCTAGTAGCAACTAGCTTACCACTTGAGATGCTCTAAGTCCTCCCGTTCCCGTAGCCACCAAGGAATTCTCATATTCATCCCCGACCCACCACCGGTGGCGGGTACATGTTTCCATAACCGTACCCGTCCCGCAAAAGAAAAAATCTAGACTCGTACCCGCCTATTACCCACTCAACCACTTATATCATAACTTATGTCAATAGTCTTGTAATAAAATGTAGTTCGATTAATATAAATTTCTGCAAATTTTCATTTTTTATATTTTTTAAATTTAAATATATGTGATATTAAGGGCCAATAGATATGTGAATTAATTAAGGACTTAGATTGACTGTAAAAAGGACACTCAAGTATTATAAAGTGAATGTGACTAAATACGTCTCTCCTCCTTCTCTCTCCACTTTATCATAGCCTTACCTCTCCATATACTCTCTCACCTACCTACATCCTCAAATTAGATTTTTCAAACCAAAAAGTTCTGATTTCTCCACCACCTGAATCTCTCTCATTTTCTCCTTTCTCATTTCATCATCTTCATCATTAATTCCGTTTCATTATTTACATTCTTTTACAGTTTTACGAGTTTTAAACATTAATTTTGTAAGTAATATTTGATCTCTTAGTTTAAACTTTTCTACTTGTTATTTTTCATTTGTATTTTCAGGGTTTTTAGTGTGATTTTTAGCTCCCGTGTAAAATGTAAGCGGTTTTATAAAAAGCTTTGTAAATCATCATTCGTACTCCGATTAAGGTGAACGAAAGCCTAACTTTATTAATTTTTGATTTCGTTACAAACGTGATATTTTCGTTTATTATTGAAGTTGAAAAGTTATCATTACTGCTTAGTTGTGCTTGATAACTCGGTTGAGTTTTGTTTAAATTACTTGTTTAATTTTTTTTAACCATATCTACTTTTTTCAATTGTTAATTGCATTTTTTTATGAAGAGGAGATTATGATGATGAAAATTACGAGAAATATGACCGTAAACTATAAATAAATATTGTATAACTTCAATTTAATGGGTGTAACTTTAAGTTTTAAAGAGTGTAACTTTAATTAATATATGTTGTAACTTCAGTTTTAAAAAATTTAAAGTAATAATAAGTTTTGTATAATTTCAGTTTTAAAGAGTGTAACTTTAATGTTTGAGGTATGTAACTGTAACGAATAAGTAGTGTCGCTGTAATGGACAAGCTGTGCAACTGTAAAATTGATTTAAAGTTACTGTTATTTTCATTATGTCCAATAAAATAGTCGTCCCTTTTAAATCTATTTTAATGTAACTTCAATAAGCCTGTTGTGTAACTTTAATGAACAATACGTATTACTGTAATGAATGAGTTGTGTAACTGTAATGAACAATGAGTGCGACTGTAATAAACAAGTTGTGTAACTGTAATGTAAAATAACTTGGTTTTTTTTCCTTTTTTGTTTTTTTTTATGAAGTGCAACTTTAATAAACAATTAGTGTAACTTCAAATCTGATTTATGTAACTTTAATTAACAATAAGTGTAACTTTATGCTAATATAATCCATTTTATATATTAATATTTTTTTTTACGAAAAGCAAGCATTTCATTAGAATAGCAAATTACATTACAAGCGATTTTTGACATCTAAAGAATATAGAGCAAATATTACATTATTTGCACTTTAAACATCCAACTAGACTTCCTAAAAGAGATTCCACTTGGTTTACAAAGATTAACTCTATTTTTAATTAGACTTTGAATCTGCATAGCAATCTTCTCAGACAATGTAACTCTCTCAAACAAACAAGATTCCTTCTGTTGCTTACAAACCTCATACCAGCAAGCCAATAAAGCAGTAGTAATCACATGTTTCTTAATTTTACACCATATTCTATTTGCAACATCCTTCAGCCTACAATATTTTCTGACTAAACAGACAGTCTCTAAATAGATGCTTGTGGATCTCTCTATGCAAATGACAGGTACAACATACATCATCAATAGTTACCTTAAATTGAACCAAATTTTCCTTCAGCATCATAGCCTGGTGCATTAAAAGCCAGGCAATAAAGTTGTGCTTAGGCACAACCATAGGGCACCAGACAACCCTATGCCATTCAGCTTGCATTCTCTTAACTCTGAGCCATTCATAACAATTCTTGACAGCATAATCGTCAGGTCTGAGTCTCCACACATCATCAACAAACCTATCCCTGATAGCATCTCTAACTCTGCAAACCTTCATTCACTGCCATCTAGTATCAATGGAAGGGGAATAAGTATACCAATGTTCACCCTTCCGATAAACACGGTGAACCCACTGCACCCATAGCTTATCTGGTTTAACTGCTAGCCACCAAAATAACTTCTCTACCCTAGCAATATTCCAACTCTGACTCTGCTTCAAACCTAAGCCTCATACCTTTTTTCGCACACACACCTTATGTCACCCAACTAATGGAACTATGTTGTATTCAGAACTTCCTTCCCATAAAAAAATCCTACAGATTTGATCCACTCTGTTAATAACTCCTTATGGCAGAACAAACATGGTAGACAAGGCCTTATGAAGCGTAAACAGTACAGATGATGTTTGACTTAGAGATAGAGAGAGAAAGTCGTCTTCTCTATGGTTTGGGCGATTTTGCTGATTTTTGAGTACAATGGCAAGGAAATCAAATCAATCTAATAAATTCAAACATCATAGTTCATCAAAATAATCTGATAACCTGTTACAATTAGATCTCTGAAAGAAAAACTTCTTCCAGGACCCAATGTTGATGAAGGCCATAAAATGAAAGATATACATGAATTAACTGGTATCCCTACGTTGGCATTGGATGAGATCTTGGTAGAGGATGTTGAGGAGGACACTGATTTTGAGGGAGAGATCAATGAGGAAGCGCCGTGGTTCTAGAAACATGGCAAAAAGATTCTGGAGATTATAGAAGAGAATTTGAATGATCTTCTTCACTTAAAAAAAGATGATGTCCAAGGGGAATTAGAATACCGGTAGCAAGCTGTGTATGGCTTTGTTGAGGGAGCCAACCCCCCTTGGCAGGTGTTGGAGGGTTTCCTTAAGAGAATATGGAGTAAGTACACTATAGACAAAATATCTTTCTTACCCAATAGTGTCTTTCTTGCCAGGTTCAACATAGGGTCTCTCATTCTTTTCTATAAGCTTTTTTTTTTTCATTTTACTCATTGTGTTTATCTTTTATTACCATGATTGTGAGTTTAATGCTCAAATTACTTCTACATGTGTAAAATGTCTAATTGTCTTGAGTTGGCGCTTTGAGAAAATTTTCAATTTATTATGTTGTGTTTCAAATTTATTCTTTCGAAGAAGTCTGAAAATGAATATTTCTACTTTTGTTTTGCGAAAATGGATTTGTATTACCCTTATTTTGGATTTTGCGTTTGGTTGGATGCTAGAACTTGTTATTGGAGACGTCTAATGACTGGTTCTGCACTTATCAACGTAGGATTTTATTTAATCTTGTCTTTACTTTGGAATGTTAGTGTTCTTGTGTGCACGACAAGAACTATTTCGTTCCCTATAAAGAGACTGACACATTCGAAAAATTTTCTTATATATTTTTGGAAAAATGTCTTGTTTTTGAAATACCATTTCCCTGTAAGTGTTTTGGATGCCAAATTTGAGAAACCAATTTATGTCCTTCTAACTTTTGTTGTCTGCTCTCAAGTTTGGAGGACGAAACTTTTTAAAAGGAGGGGTGATTGTAACACCCATGATTTTATAATCATGGGTATTTAATAAAGTCGTTAATTTTATAAAATTCTCTTTTACTTTTATCGGTTAAAATATTTTAAACCGATGATTTATGTTTTCGTAGCTTTAAATTAATGTTAAATTGAATTTAGTTTAGTTCGGTAGAAACCGTAGCATTTCAGTCCATTATGAGCCCATAATTGGACTCTACTCGAAAATCCAAGTGGGTTGACCCAACATGAGATTTAGGCCTTTTATATTTCACATTTTCAAAACAATCCCTCCATAACCTTCACCTCCTTCCTCATAATTTCAGCAAACTCTATCCCTTCCATTTAGCCAAAAACCTCCATTAAAGCTTCATAACTTCATAAACTTAAGACGAATGTCATTTCTTCGTCTCTCAACGAAACTTGACGATTTTTATATCAATCTTCTACTCTCATTCTCCTTTTCCTTTTCATACCATAAAATATCTCTTTCTTCCAACTTTTTATAAAACCCTTTTTCAAGATCTAAACTTAAGAGGGACATAACTTCTTCGTTTCTTAACAGAATTCAATTCCGTTTAATGTTTCGGAATCCTCTCACCTTCCTCTTTCTTTGTAGCTAATAAAAGATCGAAAATTTTGACCTTATTTTAAGACCAATTTTCTAGAATTTTGATCATACCTTCTAGTCTCGTTATTTGTCGGTAAAAGATGGATTTTGAAGATTTTGGGTCAAGGGATTTGTGTGGGTTGATGGTTAGCTTGGGAATCGAAGATTTGAAGTGCTAATCAAGGTAACGTAGACGGGTTACTCGATGTCACATCTTATGTGTTTAGAATAAATTTTCACATGAAAGACAAGTTCTTTATGTTATACTAGCATGAATTTATGACTACTACTTGATTATTTGTTGGAATTTCCCTCATATGCTTAAACTTGTGCAAATTGGTGTTAATGATGTTGAACCTACCTTATTGTTGCTTAAACTCATTTTTAATATCTTAAATGTTGGCCTTATAATGTTTTAATGATTGTATGGAATGATTCATTACTCATATGTTGCATTAAATGAGGTTTTGTAATGATTGATGTTGGTAATTGGGAATTGGTGTAATTAGATTGAACTTAGAAGGGTGTGTGTGTTGATTTTCGGGTAAGAGGGAGTCCCAGCTGGGTAGCCGGCCGCCACCCCCATGACCGGCTGGGAACCCCCTGAATGTTGTTTGGGTGTTTTCGTGAGAATTGGACTAGAGGGAGTCCCAGCCGGGTACCAGGACGCCGCCACCCCAACCGGCTGGCAGCCCACTTTGTTCTCATGGTTGTTGGTTTGTGAAGGAGTCGCAGACAGGTACTCGACCACCGCCACCCCAACCGGCTGGGTACCCGGGCCGCCGGTCCCCCCTGACCGGCTGGGACCTCCTGCTCTCTTTTTCCATCTCTTCTTTCACTTGTCTACACATATAATGATTCTTATGGTTTTTTTTTATCTTATAAACTTACGTAATGACATTTAATATTCATGTTTAGACTACGCTATATATCACATGCTTTTCTCACATGTTTAGTGACGGTTTTAGCATGCTTCCCCTTTTGAGTCGATTATGCCTTGAATAATGGATCGAGTCTTGTTGTTGGATGATATTGAACTCTTATTTCCCAATTGTACCTTTATACTCGTTAGACTTTATGTCGAAGCGATAAAGGTACATTCAACTGTAAGTTAGTGGGGAAATGATGACGTTGTTGGGAGGTGAACGCAATGCGTTGGTCGACCCGGCCATCAAATGTTGTAGCTTTGCGAGGTGATGTTATGTGCATGTAGCGTACTTGCTTGACCGTTTTTACGACGCCTCATTGATATGAGTACTCGTTACAGTGATGACGCCTCATTGATATGAGTACTCGTTACAGTGACGACGCCTCATTGATATGAGTACTCGTTACAGTGACGACGCCTCATTGATATGAGTACTCGTTACAGTGACGACGCCTCATTGATATGAGTACTCGTTATTGTGACAACCTTTCTTATTGACCGCCCTACCAAGATTGGTATACTTATTCTTTGTCCGCCTCTGCCGTTGGCCGCCCTGCCAGATTTAGGGTACTCGGATTCTTTATTGTTGACCGAGTCTTGGTGTAGATACCTCAGTTCTACATCTTCCGCCAACCACCCACTGATTATTGGGCCACATGTTTGGTACGCGAATCGATTTATGACAATTCGTAAGTCAAACATTTGTGTCTAACCCTTGGTCGTCATCTACGCACCGGTGCGGTCGTTTTGACAGTCATTAAAGTTCATTTGGAGTCCGGGTCGAAAACCGCTTCATTTTCTATAAACCGTTTTAAAAACTTCGAGTCAGAACGCGCGGAATATTCTATTATATATTTCAAATTCTATGTTTTTAATAAATTTATCTCGTATTATCTTTTAAAAGGGAATTATTGATCAACCACAATTCCGTAATAGAAGCGTGGAAATCTTTCTCCCGTAGTAGGAAACCTCTGGGGAAATGACGGAGCAGGTGCCGCGCCTCTTCGAAGGATCGCAGTCCTGCTGCGCCTCTTCCCCAGTTTGTTCTTTCCAAAGTTTGAGTTGTTCTACGACTCTTTCACATTTTCTACTATAAAAGGAGAGCTTCGTTCTCACTTTTAAGGCATGCGAGTGTTCCTCCCCTTCCCTTCTCTCTCTTTGCATTATAGACCTTGCTCTAACCTTTTCAACATCTACGTGCTTGAACAATCGACCACGTAAGCTCAGATCCTTCTGGGTAACCGTCACGTTATTGCATTGACCGGCCAACTTGACCAACTACACAATTAATCAACTTAATAAATCAATCTTAGTCCTTTAACAAGGGCACCTTCTGCATACATTCGAATCGAGCTATCGCTAGAACGTTAACTTAGTTAATCTCGTATTCGTCAACATGTAAGTCTGAGGGTGTAAATCCCGTCTTTTATTATTTTTATTTATTATTCGTTCAATTAATGTCAGATTCACGTCAGAAATAAGCTCAAAAGCGATTTTAATCTAAAACCTTTTAATAAAACCTTTTTAATAGTCATCAGTGGTCGAGAAGAAATGCATGATCATTTGCGCCTCTTCGAAGAGTCGCAACATCTGCTGCCCTCTTCTAGAGGCTGCCTGCTCCTGCTCTTCTTCTTCTTCCTATGGATCCTTCGATTTTCTTATTTTATTCCTTTTTTTAATTTAATCTTTTAAATCCTTTTGTTCTCATCTTAGATGCATAATAATTTGATATTAGCGGGTTTTCGTCTTTGGGTCAAAATTCGGGTTTTAGAGGTTCTATTTGTTCATATCAAATCTCTGAAATTCGTTATTGATACAAATTGTAGTGTAATTAACATGTTAAACCACTTCCACTCGAGTCATAGATCGAAAATTAATAGCAAATACATAATAACATTAACTGATTGCGATTTTGGCTTCACATCCAGAACCCAACTCAAGAACAGACGCAACAGGTGCTGTGCCTCTTCCAGAGGACGCATCTGGTGCTGCGCCTCTTCTGGGTTGGTTTCTGTCCCTGAACGTCCATTATCGTTTCGACGTAGCTTTAGTTATATATTTAATCAACTATTAACTCTAATATCACTGCTAATGCGTCAAATTATTTTCTTTTCTTTTCTTTCAAACCTTTGTTATGGATATATTTCTGACGTAAATCATGTAATTCATTGTAATTTTCTCGTATTCATATTTAATCATTGTAATTGTATGATTTTTCTTTGCCTTTGGCATATAATTAATTCTTAATTCCCAAATTCGACATCATTAAGTTCTAATTACATGTTCACCGACATAGTCTAATTCAATGTTAGGATTAAAACGTTGGATGTTGCATTGCATGCATACAATCGATAACATATCAAATACGAACGATTTCCCTAATCATTAGTAGAGGCCGCTATCGAGGCAGGTAGGATTAGGTGTTCGCTTAAAGAGCTTCCTAATACGTACTATCACCCCTTACTCCAGTCTCTTTGAACATCCGTGTTCATTGGCATCCACGAGAGTCATTCTAGACATAGTTTGCTTAGGGTAACGAGTTCTTAGTGTTCATGTCATTACTTTGTGTCTTGACATGACATAAAGTATTCAAACGGTTCCAATTTCCCGCAAAAATTGGTGGTGACTCCACAAATGCGTATCACTACGCTTGTTCCAGTCCGTGGTCCTGCCGTGTACCACTGCTTGGAGACTCCTCTGGGGAAAATACACTTACGTGTTACCCAGGGTGAAACTTGAACAAGGTTAAGGAATAGTTTGTTCGAGACAGTTATCGGTTTTCATTACTCGACCTTCTTAGGTCATTTTATTCGGCCTTCCTAGGCTCAACCCAACTCATTTTGACCAATCGTCTTGTCCGGATGGTTCAAATTCTTATATGGGGCTAAGGATGGATAACGATTGACGTCAACCATACCACGGTACATACTCATGTTAGTATAACGAGCTTTCACTACACGAGGTAATGGACTAGGAACCCACCTTACTCATATTTGGCGCGGACCTCTCCACAGACCCTGGGTTTGATTGCTTGGTATGGCAACCCACCTTTTAAGCCAAAACCAATTTAAATGCACTCATCATACCGTTATAATGCCTGTATAAATGTGTATAACCCATACGTGCTCACCATTTCGTAAATAACACCATGATGAACTTTTCAAAACAAAATCCTTTTCAAAACTGTAAAACATTTTCTAAGGTGGGCTAAAGTAGCGCAAAAAAGGTCGAAACTCTGTCCAAATGTCTAGTCAAAATCATTTCTCCACTTCGATTCAACACTCCTACAACCACACTACGGTTGCGTAGGACAAACATTTCAAAACTAGTCATTTTTTTTTCAAAACTCACTTAAACACGGTGGCACACTCCCACTTCACAAGTCGAGTCTTTTTTAGTACATGTGCTAGAATGGTCGATCGAGTTTTGAACCGTCTTCGGTCTATAACATCAGTTTCAAAGATGTCGGGAACTAGTCATGCAAGTGTTCATCAACCCGAGTAAAATGGTAATGATCTGGTCCTTGTTGCGCTCATTCGTCTCTAAACAAGTCAAGACCAAGCTTATACTCGCCTCAATGCCATTGAAGGCCGAATTGTTACCGTAGAAACTAGGCTGCCTCCTGCAGACATTCTTGACCCTAGTGTAAACGATAACATTCCACCCATCTTGGGACAACCACAAGTCAATCCCCCACCAGTTCTTACTGAAGCTGAAAAGAGACTCCAATACTTGGAGGAGCAACTAATGTACCTCAAGGGAGATGACATCTACAGGGAAAGTAATCGCAAATATGAAGCGGTAAATGCCCAATTGCCAACCAATTTCAACATGACTGACATCCCAAAAGTCAAGGGGCATGAAAACCCTTTGAATATAATCCGTGCCTTCAAGGATTACATATCTATCAAGGGAATCAAACCAAAGATGTTCCTAAGGATATTTCCTTCATCTTTCGACACCATTCCTAAGTAGTGGTTATGTTCTCTAGAATACAAGAAAATCGCAACATGGGATGATGCCGCAATCAAGTTCGCAAAACAGTACGCAGACAATGCTGAAATCCAAGTGAATATGCGTACTCTAGAGGTTCTTACCCAAAATGAGAAAGAAGGTTTCACCGACTTCCTTAGTTGGTGGAGGAAGACTAGCACACAGCTTGTTGAACGTCCAGACGAAGCCACTCTTGTGGACGTTCGTGGAAAATTTGAGACCTATTTATGCAAACCATCTTAGGTACCAAAACATAAAGTCTTTTAAAGATTTGGCTGTGCTAGGAACAAGAATCGAAGACGACATCCAAAATGGGCTCTTGTCCAAAACGATAGGTCGCGGATACCAATTAAGGCACAACAAGTAGTTATTACGACCCTACTAACAAAAACGATGAAGTCAATCTTGTTGAACCAAGCAAAAAGAACAACTCACAAAGGAAGTTCACAAGCATCCGTGATACATATTCCAATGCCTTGAAAATGTTGACACAACAAGGCAAGCTCCAACCCATAGGACCTACGCCTGATCTAGAAAAGAAAACTAGGTTCTGGTATGAGAATGCCTACTGCGAATATCACAGAGGTAAAGGGCATGATACAGATAAATGCTTCAAATTAAAGCACGCCCTTCAAGATATGATTGAAGATGGTCGTTTACCCATAACTCCTGGAGGTAAGCCTAACAATACTCAGAATCCTCTTGGAGTTCTGATGAATACAGATGAAGAATCCACCTTGGATTGTTCACACCTCAATCCCCAATAGAAGACTAGATTTACATGTTAGAAGGAATTTCCACCATTTCTCCTACCAGTGATGACTTCATTGCATGGGCTAAGAGTGTAAGTAGACAAGTTTCAGAACTTGAAACCATTGTAGCATCTCTACGCATTCGGGGCGCCACGCCCCAAAGCCTACCCACAATTCCAATTCTATCTCAAGAGTTTACAATGCAAGAGTTGATCACCACATGTGGTGATCTAGTCGAGCGAATAATCACTTTGGAAGCCGAAATCATTAGACTAAGAGAAATCAATACCGTCAACGATATATGGACCGAAGACGACGAGGATGAATACCTCACAAAACCTCATAAAACCCAAAATAGTGAAGATATCAGGGCTAGTGAAGATCAAGACATAGACTACCTTACTCAATCAGGGCATCCCTGTCAAGGTATCTCCCAAAATGGTCCTACCACTAATGGTCCAATTACTAACACCAACGTCGTCACCCCAAATGATGGCGAAGATACATCTACTGACCATCTACCAAAACAGCTGCAGAAGACAAAGACTGATCTTTCAATCTGGCAATTAGTAGCGAGTTCATTTCCCCATTGCCAAGCTTTATTACAAGAATTGGTAAAACTAAATGTAGCTCACGACTCTACACCTGACGACATAGTCAACTCGGTCCTCCAAGACTCAGTTAAGCTAAGTAACCCTGTTACTTTCTAAAATGAGGATTTACCACCTTTCGGTGCCAGTCACAATCTCGCCCTATACATCAAAATAACATGCCTAAAGAAGAACGTACCAATGACTTTGGTAGATAATGGTTATGCAGTCAATGTCATACCACTAAAAAAAGCACGTAAGTTAGGCATGAAAGAATTAGATTGGGCTCCTATCAACCAAGGTGTTTGGGCATATGATGGAACACAACGTAAGGTAGTAGGGCTACTCAACCTCATTATCTCTACTGAGCCAATTAAGCAAAAGGTCAACTTCCAAATTGTGGCCATCGAAGCATCCTTTAATATACTTCTGGGGAGACCTTGGATTTACGCTTCCAAAGCAGTAACATCCACCCTACACCAGAAGATCAAGATTCCTCTAGATGGTAAAGTAGTGATGATCACTTCGTCACTTATTAAGGTAGTAATAGAGAAGATGTCCAACAACCAAATCGTCACAGATCCAGTACATGAGATTGGAGGATTTCAAAGCATAAATCTCGTAGAGAGTGAGTTGGCACCTCTATAGTTCGATCCATACTCTAACTTGGTGGTTAACCACATGCTCAAATCCTAGGGATACTTCCCAGGGATGCCATTAAACCCCAGCAGGAAAACTACCTTTGCACCTTACAAAGAGGGGAATTTCGGAAAGATGCCATTATGATTAGGGTACAAACCTACAAAGAAGGAAACTCTGGAAATGCTTACTCAAGTCAAAAATCGCAAAACTAAAGGAATCCAGATGCAACCTTATCTGCCTACTCTGAATGGATACTTCGTTAGGGAGGGGAGTCAAGAATACTTCACGGATTCCCCGTACCACGACATTATAGGGGAATACAATTAGCAGGAATCGAGGTCTTCCACGATTTCTACTTTATCCCCTCAGAAACGTTTCCTGCCGCCAAAACCCGTCAAACACCTTGTTTAGACGAACAAGCCGTCAGTCTCTTGTATGGAGAGGATCGATTCATTAGAGCCGCACAAGATGAGATCATTACCATGATACTTAAGGACGATCATTTCAACCCTACATCGTTGATCAACGACACTGGCTTAAGTCCGCCTAAAGGATGGAGAAAATCGATCAAGTGGACCAACAACAACGAGATAATGAAATCGAGTCAGAGTTGGAGTCTAGCGAAGTTCCTAGAGAGTCTGGTTCTGTCGTCACCCCCCATCCCTTTGTTTCTCCTAGCCTAACATCAAATAATAAAAGCAGTTTGGGGAATGTCCCAACAGCTGTTCCTTTACAGTCACTGACTACTGAAGAGATGGCCTCTTTGATTCAGCTATTTTCAAAATTTAATATGAACAAATCAGTTTCTGCTTACTCTTTGTGTTTTTATGAATGCAATTCTATTTATGATGATAACGAGGATGATCCTGACCCAGATTCAGTCGAATTACCTCCCTACATAATCAAAGAAATAATACAAGAGGTGGAAGGAGCACAAGTTAAAGAAAATACCGAACCCATCAACGTAGGGACCGAATTAGAACCCCGAGAACTTAGGATAGGGAAAACCCTAAATCCGACCGAAAGGGCCAATTTTATCGACCTCCTACACGAGTTCAAAGACGTTTTCGCTTGGTCTTACAAAGACATGCCAGGGATCGATACAGATATCGCAGAACATCGAATTCCATTCAAACCAGGTTTCAAACCTGTAAAGTAGAAGCTCCGTCGAATGAGGATTGAATGGGCTCTTAAGATCAAAGAAGAAGTCGATATGCAATTCAAAGACGAATTCATCAAATTTTGTGAGTACTCCGATTGGGTGGCTAACATAGTCCCTGTACCAAAAAAGGATGGGCGAATTCGGGCCTGTTTTGATTTCAGAGACTTAAATAAAGCGACTCCCAAAGATGACTTCCCTTTTACCACATATCGACATATTGGTAGATAACACAGCAGATCACGTGCTATTATCCTTCATGGATCAATATGTGATCGGGTTGTCGCGTACCCTAATCAAAGATAAATAACCCAGACTAGGCTAATAACAAATTAATGTAAATAGGGAAGTAAGGGGTCGATCTCGGGGAGACGGGAGATACTTGTGAATAGTTGTGGTTAGAACTCTACCTTGGACGATTGGCAAATGTTTGTCACTAATTACTAAATAATAACAATGCAATAAAGAAAAGAATCTAGGGAAGTAGGTTCACACATGTAGATTAACATATTGATGAAATTGGCTTTAGGATATGCAAATAATTCATTGAGCGTTCGTAAGAATGGTGTGTTCATTACAATCATAGATCAGATGGTCTAGCAGGCTTTTAGTGCGATTTACTAGGTCTTAATCCACTATGTCATGCTTTGTATATTCAAATCTCGTATGTCTACCTTGGAAAAGAATTCCATTTCAGTTGATGATTTTCGGCCAGAAGTCGTTAACTATCGTTACAATCCAAACATGCATAGACACAACGTTTTAAAAGCACAATTTCTTTTATCCAATTAACATCTTTTAATCAATCTAACATGGATATCCTACACCCTAGAAAGGTGACTACTTATGCATGATTAACAATGAAAAGGAAACTAAGATTATAAAACTAAGAATGATAAACATGATAAAGGAAATACTAAAAGAAAATGAAACTATAATGTAAAGACGAGAATAAAGATTACCGAAAAGAATGAGCAAAGATTGAAATGGAATAAGAACTTGAATAGGAAATGCAAACCCGGAAACTTGAATTCCAATTACAAGTAGAACAACTACAATTGAAGAAAACTTAGAACTAGACTAAACTAAACTAAAGAAAACTAAAACTAAACTAAACTAAGAAAGAAGAAGAACTAAACTAAAGAAAGAAGAGAAGAGATGTTGTGTGAAGAGATGGATGATATGATATGAGGGCTAGAGCATCTATTTATAGTATTAGGGTTTCGTGGAGAAGAGGTCGGGCATTAAACACATAGGTCAAAAATAGGATGAAGGAGCCGCAATGCTCGAAGCAGCACACATACCCGATCGGGTACACACTTACCCGATCGGGTAATTTGTCATCTAGAAGTATTTGAATAACGTTTCATCTTCCTTCGCTTTGACTTGACTCCCATCATCCCCCTTGACCTCTTGAGTCGGGTTTGTTGATAGGGTTTGATGTAAAGCGATGATTGCTTCCGCCTAATTGATTGATCTTCCGACAACTACGAAACCGTTCTTGCTTCTTCTCTCTTTTGAATTAGTGAACCTTCTTGAAATGCCTTTCACTTGGTCAAGCTTTCTTCTTCAAATCGTCGGGTTCTAGGCAAATGCTCGGGAATATAGAAAAAGGGCGTAGAAACGTCACTTTCCCTACAAAACAGGTTAGAACATAGGAATTCGCCTAGAAGACGATATTAGCTCATAAAGTGGCTTAACAAAGCACAAATGACATACAAAAACGAGCTAAATTGGGGGTTAAAA